>JAGKTI010001411.1:0-29873 GCA_018397915.1 Birgus latro | reverse complement strand
GATTATATATGAGTGTGTTGTCCCAGATGATTGGCTGAAGAGTGTAATTGTAAATGTGTACAAAGGGAAGGGTGATGCCCTGGAAAGGGGAAATTACAGAGGTATAAAGCTCTTAGATCAGATAATGAAAGTAATGGAGAGAGTTCTAGAAGGTATGATTAGAGAAAGAGTGAATATCAATGAGATGCAGTTTGGGTTTATGCCAGGCAGGGGGACCACTGATGCCATATTCATTGTTCGACAGCTTCAGGAAAAATATATTGGCAAGAAAAGGGAATTGTATTTTGTTTTTGTTGATTTGGAAAAGGCCTTTGACAGAGTCCCTAGAGAGGTGGTGAAGTGGGCAATGAGAAAGCTAGGGTTGGAAGAGTGGCTGGTTAGGGTGGTTATGGCCATGTACGTGGGTGCTCACACTCAGGTAAGGGTGAATGGAGCTTTGAGTGATGAGTTTCCCGTGAATGTTGGTGTGCATCAGGGGTCAGTTTTGAGTCCCTTGTTGTTTATCATGGTGCTTGAAGCCCTCTCACGTGACTTCAGAGAGGGACTCCCATGGGAGATGTTGTATGCTGATGATTTGGTGTTGATTGCTGAGAATGAAGGGGAGGCTGAGGAAAGATTTAAGAAGTGGAGAGATGGTATGGGGCACAAGGGCTTAAGGGTAAATGCAGATAAAACAAAAGTGATGATATCTAGGGTTGGTGGCGGTACAATCAGAGGAGAGGGAGAGTGGCCATGTGCAGTTTGCCACATGGGTGTGGGAAGTAATTCCATCTTGTGCAGTGTTTGTGATAAGTGGGTGCACAAGAGATGTAGTGGTATTAGAGGTAGACTGCGAGATAATGCTGATTTCATGTGTGCGGTGTGTCGGGGAGAGCAGGTGGAGATTGTTAGGCGTGAGAGGGTTGAACTTGCAGGTGAGTCTCTTGAGTGTGTGGAGGAGTTTTGTTATTTGGGAGACATGTTATGTGCCGGAGGTGGGGCTGGAGTTAGCTCGGTTGCTAGAGTGAGAAGTGGTTGGAAGAAGTTCAGGGAGCTGTTGCCTCTCCTGACATTGAGAGGACTCTCCTTACGTGCTAAGGGGTCTTTGTATGCAGCATGTGTTAGGAGTGTGATGCTGTATGGTAGTGAGACCTGGGCAGTAAAGGAAGAAGATATTCGCAGGTTTAAACGTACAGAAATGACAATGATTAGGTGGATGTGCAGTGCGCGGCTGCGTGCAAGGCCTGGGGGGGCTGGGTTTACGATGGAAGAGTTGAGAGGTAGGATGGGACTGGAGTGTATTGGTGTTGTGATGAGGAGAGGTAGGCTGAGGTGGTTTGGACATGTGGAGAGGATGGGGGAGGATAATTGGGTACAGAGGGTGAGAAGTGTTAATATTGGGGGAGGGGTAGACCGAGAAAGACATGGGATGAGGTCATTAAATGTGACTTAAGGGTTAAGGGACTGAATAGGGAGGCTGCCAGAGATCGAGCAGCGTGGAGAGCCGCCATTAGGTGACCAAGGCTGACACATGCAAGCATGTTGGAGCCTTCAAAAACGAAAATGAAAACGATGCATGATTCTTAAGTAAAACAGCTAGGAAAAATGTGGAAGCAGTGAATTTCATGTCCGGTCCTAACCTAACCTAACCTATGGTTACCATAAAGATTTTCATGCCTAACCTGTTTTCATCATGCTGTTAATGTGTTAAGAAATTACCCTAAATGTTAATCATAATTTCCTGCTTGCAATTTAATTTTCCCATGCATGGTTCTTAAGTAAAACATCTAGGAAAAAGGTGGAAGCAGTGAATTTCATGTCCAGTCGTAACCTAACCTAACCTAACATTGTGTTAATCATAATTTCCTGCTTTCAATTTAATTCTTTCGTGCATGGTTATTAAGTGCACTAGCTAGGAAAAAGGTGGAAGCAGTGAATTTCATGTCCGGTCATTACCTAACCTAACCTAACCAAACCTAACCATTTTTCTGGTAGCAATTAACATCATTTACTGTATCTGATGCTTTTGTATCCAGTAATTTAGTGCATAAAATGTGAGAAAAGATTATTTCCATGTCCGATACTTACTTATACTATGCTGGCAAGTTCTGAGCTCCTATGACTCACTCACCTCTAAATCATCATTTTTTGGTTAAAATTCAATAAATTCATGCTATGTGTGCATTATTTATGTGAAAAGGGACCTAAATAAGTGCTATACATGTCCACTAGGGAGGTAGGAAGGTAGTTTTCTGATTTAGGTTAGGTTAGGTTAGGTTAGGGTCATGAAAAACCAGTGCTGGAGCTTCAGGACCAATATCCGGACAAAACCAGTATTCGGACATGCCTTTGGCTCTGTTACAACGGATATTGGAGGGATTACTGTATTGGTTTCCATGATAGCGTTAGTTTTTCGTTGTGGATAGCATGACAAACTATCTTGTTCTTCATAGGAAGATAATGAATTCTAGTCGGGTTGTTTTGTAGAATGATTGTAAGATAGTAGCTGGGAAGTGAATTATTATTCTATTCTATTCTGATTATTCTATTCCATGAGTTGTTTTACTCTCTGGCATTAGCAAGTTTTCTAATGTGGTGTCAATGGGATCGTCACAGTCCTCTTCATCAACAATTACGTTAGAGTTTGAACACGATAGCCCCTTGCAAGAAACACATATCATAGAGCATTTTAATCCTGTCTTTCTAGAGCTGCAGGTGGCAGTCATGCAACCTTTGAGGCATTTGCATGATAAAATGTTGAGCTGGTCTGGTGGAGCAGGGTCTTTACCTGTAGTGATTGGGACCAGTCCTTTTGTAGTCACATTCCAACCCCATTGTATATGTGGCAAGTCATTTCCCAACCACTTCTGCACTTGGTGATATGTACGTAAGGAATGAAATCGAGCAGCCGCATCTGTAGGAGGCAAAGAAGCCCAAGTGAATTTACTTTTATTCAGTGATTGGGCAAAGCACCGATATCTCGAATCACAAAGGGATTCACATTCGTTAGTCCCGTATAACTGAAGAATGAAAGTCTTTCCTACTTCAGCAATTTTCGCAGGTTCAGGAGATGGTTTTTTAAACACAGCAACAAGATCTTGTAGTTCTTCATGCTTTTCCAACAGGCTTATGAACTTCAGTTTTCCTTGTCTGAAAAGGGCAGTAGTAGTATCAGCCCCACTAAATGCATGTAAGAAAAGAATGTTGTCCTTGATGACTGATCCAAATTTCATGGAGGTTGGAGTGTACAGTTTGCTTTCTGTGTTTCCTTTGCCTGGTTTTAAGATGTATATATTTGTCTTTGATCCACCCAAGGCTGTAAGGATAATTAAGAGGACTACATCTTCTCCTACTATTGTTACTGATTCAGCCTTGGTAGACTCTTCAATAGCAGTAGCAACAATCAGTGTCTGCATCTTCAGTAGCCTGTTTTACAGTAAAACCCTCATTGATCAATCTAGTGATGAGCATTGTGATAAGCCAGCTCTTATTTCTCTCGTTTGAAAGAAATTTACTTTGGCTTGTTGTTGCTGGCATTGTTTCATCAAACATGGTGTCTCTGTTAGAATAAATCATTTGACAAGCAGGCTCAGCACATTTTGTACTTTTTTCTGCTAGATTTTCTGGATATCCATCAAATACAGCAGTAGCATTTCTCTTGTAGTGCTTCTTTACATACTCAGTGTACCTGTTTAGAATTGCTGAAAATATCTCTCCCTTTTGCCAAACAACTCGATGAATCAGAAATCCTCCATCAATAACATAAACTGTATCTCCAATTCCTGTGTCACTAAGAGGTGCAAATACTTCATACATTATGGATTTCTTGGTTTTACACATTCCTAATTCATCAAAAAGTGACATGGGGTATGGGGCTATTTCATACTCAGAGTTAAGTTTGAATAGTTTGTGTAAGTTCTTGGTGAATGAAATTCTTCTAAATTACATCTCAGGCTCAACTGGACATGCAACATCTCGTATTTTTACTCCTGTCATGGCAGCTCCCAAGGGTTTGAGCCTTCCTTTTCTTTCATTCAAACTTGACTTTTGCAAAGTTGCTGCCAACAATATTTGACATTGAACAAACTCCAACATCATACGCATTATGAGGATTTGTTTCTACATCTCCTGTTACTCCTGCGCTGATTGACATAATGCTATCAAAATCTGGAAATGGTGGGTGGGATGAGAACCACTCTACATTGATAGACATTCCAAGAACCCATTTGGTTAGCATCGAGTCCGTCATTCCTCTACCACGTGTCAGTCCACCAGAACTCTTCGTGGACCGCATCAATGTCTGTTCAATGATCATGTCAGACCAGATCCCGGACCACAATTTTTCTGACCGCCTTATTGTAAAAAAAACCTTTTTGAACATAATCTTCAAATTCCTTGGGGGTAATGCAGTCCTTTAAGTCAAACACATCTTGTAAATACAACAGAGCTGATTTTGCATACAAAAAATGACCACTGGCATGAAAGTAGGGTAGCATCTTTTGATTTGTTTCCAGGTGTAGTTTCCAGTTGCCTGAGCGCTCTGCTTCGATAAACTGTTTTACCAGTGTTACCATTTCAAAGTACTGCACCCAGAGTTTTGCAGTGGCACCTTTATTCTTCATCAAACTCAAGGTGCCATTGAACTTACAAAGCACATTTTGTAGTTCTTCATTGTCAATCATCAAACTCAAGGTGCCATTGAACTTACAAAGCACATTTTGTAGTTCTTCATTGTCAATCAGTGTAGAGTCAATCTCCCATAAAGCTGCTTCTGTTGTTGACTGTTCATCAGGAGAGAGATCAGTTTCATTCAAAATTAATGTAGCCAGTGCAACATGTGCTAGTATGTGTGCCCTGACTGCTCTTGAATAAGCATGCCCAGTTAACATTTTGTCAACAGATCCACTTGCATAAACAGTACTAAAAAGTTCTTTTACTCCACTTCCATTCATGATGAAACCAATTGCACCCATAAAGGCCATCAGTAAGTAGAAACCACCAAGACGTACAATAACATTACTTAGGTGTGAATCTTGACCATATTTTGCAACAGTGTCACGAGCCTTGATATACAAAGGTTGGTCAAAGGTTACAAAGCAACTTTGTTGTTTCGGTTCTTTGCATTTCTCTGCAGCTTAGTCAAGTACTTTGTATATGGTGTCATAATTGGTAGGTGGAGCATTTGTAAAGGGAAGGTATGAGATCAGGGACACATCATATGGCAAGTGTGCAGTACATTTCTCCATGTAACCATTCCAACCTGGACACTCTGTCTTCATTTGCCATTTTCCAAGTAGCCACAGGAGTTCCGTTGTTGTTACTGACACAGTGATGGAAACTGGATTGATATTTGCTAAATCCCTGACTTTTATATGCAGCAGTCCTCCTGCGTTTTTATTTTCAAATGCTTTAATGGGAACATGACCAAACTGTCCAACAGAGGATGCACAGGGGATCTTCTCTAGTCTTGTGATTGGCTGATCTGAAGTAGGATCATTTGGAGAAGGAGTGACACACTGAATCCTTCCCATACTGTGGAAAGTGTTGAATCCATCAGTGGTACAGATGTTCACATCAGCATTGTTGAATGAGTCAGTCTGAGGTTCCCTGGCTGGATGTTGCAGAGCTGATACTTGAAAGAGTGCTGCCTCAGCATAGGAAGCACATAATCCCAAGGTAGAGAGTACATTCAGTAGATGCTTAGAACCATACTTTTGACTGAGATGAACAGCAAGGCCTATTTGTAGAGGGGATATGAAAGAACTTAGTCTAGCTGCTGTTAGGATAGCATGTGAAATTTCTGTACACTTCTGATCCCATTTACTTTTATCTCCTTTCTCGTTCTTCAAGACAATAGCTTTAACAAGGCAGTTGAGGGTATCTGGTATAAGAGAATCCAAGTCAGTTAGGAAATTTTCTGGTGGTGGATATTGATCAGTTTCATACATCTGTGACCTTATATCTTCAGCAGTTATTTTGGTGGCTGTATTTACTATCCGAAGCCACTTTTCTTTCTTGTCATTACTTCTTTGTTTTTCATACCAAGCATCAGTCAGAATCTTGTTCCCTGTGTCACAGAAACACACCACCGGTTTTCTGTTTTTGTTCACAGAAACAACAATGTCTTGTCCATATCTTTCAGTTCAGATTTTATTATTTTTTTCAGTTGGTAGCTCACCCTCATATCCCTCAAAAATCTCACTGAAAGTAAGTTGGCATTCTTCTCGATTTCCTTCCAGGTAGTTAAAAGCATGCCTCTAAAACTGTAGAACTTTTGGGACGACCACATTTCATCCCAGAAGATGTTTGGTAGAATTTTTTCATGCAGGTTGAATGGTATCTTGCCTCAGCAGCAACTAAATCAACTACATTACATATGTGAGTACATACTGTTTTGCCCCACTCATCATTTCTCATTTCACACGCTTTCAAAATTTCCTTAACATGAAGAGTCTCTACACGATTCACAGACTCACGCTCACTTGAAAGTTTTCTTGATTTGTTTTTTTCAAAAACTCATATGCTTCTTATCCACAAAAAAGGCAATCATGAAGAAAATCAAAATCTGACACTAGACTTCTCAGAGACATTGTAGGCACTTGAGAGGTTTCCTGTCTTGACTGGAAAGTTTCAGCACTCCTTTCTTTCATATACACCTTCCTACATTTTTCATGCACTTTCACACTTTTCAGTCCTAACTGAGATTGTTTTCCATCTTTCAACTTAATGCTGTAGTCTATCAGTGTCTTCACACCTTTCTCATTAACTTCTCGAGTCACACCCTCAGAAAGCTGTCCTTCACAAATGAAGCATTTCCTCAGTGAAGACATTTTTCCACAATATAGGAATCACTGATAGGTTAACTGACTCTTTTCATAGTCCTGAAACAAAAGAAAAACTACAATTGACTTAGGAACTTAAAGCATTTTTTAATATTGCATGCAAGAAAAATTACCACGTGATATTCGGGCACTGGGGGTACGAAATAAATAAGATGCGAACATTTTCGCACCTCTGGCACCAAAACGGTGCAACGTATCACAAAAATGAATAGAAGAGTTTTTGTAGAGAATTTTATGTATCGACACATTTTCCGCTGAAGTGAGTCCCAAGCGAGATATTTGCCAAAAACTGTTTTTCGCCCCCATTTTTTCAAGATGGCGGCCAAATCCGGGGCGGTAGAGGGGTGCAAAATTAATATGTTATTAAGTACCCTATTACAAAGACAATAAAGCTTATTGCAGCTTTCCATGATTTTTTTTCCTTTTTCAGCCTTTTTTCCTCCTCTATTGACTGGCCTATATGATTACAATGCACTTCTTTTTCCCCTTTTCCTTTGTACAGGGGAATAATTATACCTGACTTCCATTCCTTTGGGACTCTACGTTCCTGCCAGGCCAATCTGCACACCTTCCACATCCATTCTGTTACTATCTGTCCCCCATACTTTAGCATTTCACCACACACTCCATCAATTCCTGGGGCTTTCTCCATTTTAACTTTCTTCATTGCTTCCACAACTTCCATCCTACTGATTTCTTCATCTCTTCCCACATCCCTCCTCCTCTCAGCCAATCCCCAGCCACTTATACTTGCATTATTTTCATTCACTTATGTTCAACAATTAAAGTGTTCTCTCCATCTGTTCACTTTTTCTCCCTTTTCCACTAATAATCTACCATTTTTATCTTTCACTTCCCAACTAACTTCATTGGCATCCTGTCTAACTCTGCCTCTTTCCAGAACATTTTCTTATATTCCCTCCACTTTGCATTCAAATTCCATCCAAATTCCTCATCCACTTTTCTTACTCTTTCTCTTACTAATCTTTTAACCTCTCTCCTCTTCTCTACATATAACTCTCTCGTCCGTCTCTCAACTTGTTCGACGTCCCTGTTCCTCATCCAGTCACTATACGCTTTCTTCTTTTATGCCACAGCTTCTCTCACCTCTTCAGTCCACCATGCTGTTCCCTGCACCCCCTTTCGTCTTCTCTTCACCCCATACACCATCACACTTGCTGCACAGATTTCTTCTGTGAATATCTTGCACACACTTTCCATGTCCCCCATCTGCTCCAGTCTTTATTTACCCAGTTGCTCCTCCACTTCCCTCTTATATTCTGCCTTTTTTCCATTGTCTTGTAACTTTTCTACCCTCCTTGTAAGAACTACTTCCTCCTGTCCTTTCCTTCTTCTCTTTCTCCATTTTGTTTGGACTTTGATTCTGACCACCACCAAGTGATGGTTTGAAAGTCCATTCCCCCAACCTCTATATTCTCTTGCATCCATTACACACCTCCTTATCCTTTCATCCACACACACATAATCTTTCATTGCCTTCCGTTCATTCAGTTCACTATCCACCCTTCTCATCACTCGCCATGTATACCTATGGATCATTTTGTGCCTGAAGAGGGTATTATCACCAACCCCCTCCTAGCACAAATGTCCACTAAAGCACTGCCATTTTTAGCCATCTCATTCACCAACCACTCCATCCACCTTCTCATTCCCTACTTTTCCATTCATATCTCGAATCAAAAACACTCTCATTCCTTTCAAACTTTTCCATGCATGCTTCCACGTTTGTCCAAAACTCTTCTCTCACTCTGCTTGCACAGTCTTGCGTTGGCGCATACATGCATACAATTGCCCACATTTGTAACTCACCACCACCAGGTTGGTCAGGATCACTTAATGGTAGTGATCGTCAGCTTTTACCCTCCCGGAAGGGAGCTGAGAGCTCATATAGTCCAATCTAAGGGCAAGGCTGTGACCTTCACACACGCACACACCCATCCCGGTGCTCAAGAGGGACAGTAACCACCCACTTCGTCAGTGAAACTTTTCGCAACCTGAGCGAGGGGCGAACTCCCATCTACCAGATGGCAAGCGAGAACGCTACCACTGCGCCAGCAAGCGGTGTGTAGTCCAACTTTCACTCTTACCCACACAATCCTTGACCCAACTGATCCATACTCTCTTATATTCTCCTTCCATCTGTTACTCACAACAACACACACTCCTTCTCTTGCCCTCTCATTCCCACCTACTCCCGCACATATACCCCATCCGTACTCCCATTCTCTCACACGCTCGCCTCTCCATTTAGTTTCAGTTAATCCACATACATCCACTTTCGCACCCTCAAGCACCTGTACAATCTCTCTTTCTTTCACCTCATCATTTTTACTCCTTACATTCCATGTAGCTATCCGTACCAAGTCCTTTGTTCGGTCCTTAGTTGTCATCTTTTGGTCAGTCCAGGTCTGAGGCTTCTTGTTCGTATTTTTAGTTGTTTTGTGGGGAGGGGCACTAACCCACCACCAATCCTTTTAGTTGCCTCATACGACAAGCACAGATACTGGGGGAATATTCTTGAAACCCCTCTACTATTACTCATTACTTGAATGAAATTTTATTGAAATAAGATTATATTTTCTGGCCTCTACCATTTGTTTTTTACCATCCTGTGACAAATGACAAATCCATGGCACTCACTGTATTATACAGTATAATATACAATTATACATAATAATATGCAGTGTTCAAATGTACAAGATCCAAAATTTGCAGCTATAATATACTATTATACATTATAATATGTAATGTACAGATGTACAAGACCCACAATTTGCAGCTTAAGCCAGCTAGCACAACACTTACAACAAATCTAATAAGTTACTGTGTGGTGCGATATTCACTCTTAGTGTTAAATGTTGTCATGATAGCTCAAGCATGTACTCTTGCTCGAATAAAGCCATCCTTTGCTTCTCGTCCAACAGCAGCTATTGATCGCTCTATGACTGCCTTTACACACCTTTCCACTGCTTGTGTATGACATGGAAAATGAGGAATTTCAGTGGCAAGAGTTGTTTTGTTACGAGCCACACTTTCCAGGTCAGCATTGGTGATTGATTTTGTGGTTCAGAGATGTTTCTTGAAAACATCTGATACCACGTTGGCATGTCGTTGAGGCTCGAGCTCGCATGATTCATTGAACGCCCAGCTCCCTGATATATTGTCGTTCGTCTGTTACCATGGTCAGCAAAATGTTCTCAGGGTGTCCAGTGTACCCATATTGCAGAGTCACTGGATCAACTGCAGCTTTCAGATCTTGCAACAGGTAGTGTGACCTCTTAATTTACATCCACAGGTGCTTAGAGCCATCCTTGCATGAAGATTTGAACTTGATCGCGAACCAGACTGAAGCATAAACCTTCAGAATAAATTGGAGCCCCCACAAACTGGAAGAAGATGCCACCACTCACCAGATAACTTAATGTAAAATGCAAAAGTGGGGTCAACTTGAATTACCCTCTGTTTACAATTTTTGTGTTACTGTACTGAAAATAGGATTTTTATTGATTTACCTACATATGATACTGGAGAAAAAATGGCCTCTTTATCAGAATATAATAGAAATGGAATGTGTTCATCTCAGTTTAGGAACAGTCTGCATGCGATTATTATGTTGCCTGAGTATTGATCACTGTCATGTTTTCAAATGGTGAGTGTACATCTGAAAGGAAAAGTGGTAAATGGATATAATGAAATTGCATCTTTTATGAAAATTAAGGAAATATGGTACTTAAACAATCGAAGATCATGTGAACCCTCTGAGCTCATATAGAGGCGCTTTCTCATGGGTAGCGTGGCGTAGTTTGTGTGCCTGCCGCAGAGCCCAGGGCAGTGCTGATGATGTGTGTACACCACACCTGACGCCCGCGCCTTTTGAAATCAGCTGATGATTCCAGAAAGTACAGTGCCATGGTCCACTGCGCAGCTAAAGTATATGTGGAAAAATAGATACTGTAGCAGAAGTGAGACGTTTTCTCAAAGCAAGAGGAATACCTTGGCTTTAAAAATTTGGGTCGCTGATCTCGGCCCTGTAAGATTTCAGCCGTACAGTTCTTACTATTATTAAGTGTATAATGGATAGAATCGTGTCAGGATTTGCCAAATGAAAGATTACGACCTTTGGAAACTGTATGTTAAATTTTTCCCACAACTAAGATTTATAACACTTGGTAAAAATGTGCTGAATGCAAACACACACAATAAGCTTTCATGGTTTTTAGTAAACTCTATGGAGAACTTTTCAGCATAAATCTCATTAAGAGCATCAGTAAAACATCTAAGATGAATATAGTACTGGTATAATGCTTTATGCATGAGTAATCATCCCAACAGAATTTTTTTTTAACCCCTAAAAGATGGGCATCGTAATGTTTTGACATACACTCAGGACGGGCATAATTGGCGAGTGCGATATGGTGGGGGATTTGTAAGGGGGGAGGTGTGGGGGTTGTGGGGAGGTGCCAGGATGGGGACTGGGTGCTTAGGGGAGGTGGGGGTGGGGGTGATAAGTGGGGGGTCAGGAGGGGGTTGGGGGAAAAGGGTGGGGGTGATGGTGGGGGTTGGAGGGATTGTGGTGGGTTTGGGGGGTGGGGAGTGGAGGAGGGTTGGGGGTTGGGGGTGGTGGGGAGATGGTGGTGGGAGTGGGGGATGGGGGGGAATTCAAAGTCCCGGAAAATCAGTTTTTCTGGATTATTGAATAACACCCATTTCCAGTTGTCTTACACCAGTGATTCTCAAATTAGAGGAGTTTTCATGGGTTGCAGGGACATAAAATAGGCATAATGCTATCAGTGTATTTTATTTACTTAACTGAAATTGTGGGGAAATTGGTGGGAGTAGGGGGTGATGGGGAATTCAAAATGCTGGAAAATCAATTTTTCTGGAAAATGTGAGTGCATTCAAGTACTTGGGCAGTGTGATGAGTAAGGACGGAAGTTTTGGGGATGAAATACTTGAAAGGATACAGCAGGGATGGAAGGTTGTTGGTTCATTGAAAGTGGTGATGAGAAATAGGGAGATGAGGATGGAAGTCAAGAAGTCACTGCATGATAGTATCGTGATCCCTACCCTGATGTATGGAAGCGAGGCATGGACCTTGCTAGAGGGTAATGAGTCAAAAGTGAGAGCAGTGGAAATGAGTTACTTGAGAGGAGCATATGGAGGGACAGGTTGACGAATGAAGAAGTGAAGAAACGTTGTGGGGTGGATGTGGATGTGATTGAGAAGATTAGGAGAAATACACTGAGGTGGTTTGGACATGTGGAGAGAATGGAGAATGAAACTCTGACTAAGAGAGTGTATGCAGGTGGGGTGGAGGGAGGGGAAGGCCGAGAATGAGGTGGAGGGATGGATTTGAGAGGTATATAAGGGAGGGGAGAGTGAGTTGGAGGGAGGGTAGGCAAATGGTGGGTGACAGAGCGACTTGGAGGCATTTTGTCTGCGGCCACCTTTTGCAAGATTAGGGGCGTCGGGCTATAGATAGATAGATAGAACTGAAATTGTAATTATCTTACTACACTGTTAGCTAAAATGTGACAATTATTTACATGTAAAATTGGGGGTTAGGTTTTAGGAGCCTCATATTTTTCGTTAAAAATATATTTAAGGATAATTATAAATGTCTGTCTTACAACATTCAAGACGTGTGTTTACATACGATCTTACTGACTGGACACATCACTGCATCCTGCATTCTTATCTAACCTAACCTAACCGATTAGTTTTGCCCCCTAATACTCCCCATAAAAATTTTAATCACCAAGGATTGCCACTGAGCCTCTTGAAAGTCCTTATTACCAATCAAGCTTTTGACCTAAACAACACGTGAATGATGGCCGTCTAGCATCACACATATTTCGCCAGGAATAAGTTTTGGTGCACATATAAAAAAAAAAACATAATGCAGTGTGAAACTATTTGAACATAGAGAATGAAAGTAATACATGTATAAGTGGCTGGGGAATGGCGGGGAGAAGGAGGGTTGTGAGAAGAGAGGAAGAAATCATTAGGATGGAAGTGGTGGAAGCAATGAAGAAAGTTAAAATGGGGAAAGCCCCAGGAATTGATGGAGTGTGTGGTGAAATGCTGAAGATTGGGGGAGAGATAGTAATAGAATGGGAATGGAAGGTGTGCAGATTGGCTTGGGAGGAGGGTAGAGTCCCGGAGGATTGGAAGTCAGTTATAAGAATTCCTCTGCACAAAGGAAAAGGGGAAAAAGCAGTGTGTGGTAATCATAGGGGCATTTGCCTCTCAGTGTAATAGGAAAAGTATATGGTAGGATACTTATTGACAGAGTTAGGGAAATTACAGAGGAATTAGTTGGAGAAGAACAAGGAGGTTTTAGGAAGGGAAGAGGTTGTGTAGACCAGATATTCATTCTTAGATCCGTAGTGGAAAAGTTTCTAGAGAAGGGCAAGAAGTTGTATGCAGCCTTCATGGATCTGGAGAAAGCATATGACAGGGTGGATAGACAAGGATTGTGGAAGGTATTAAGAATATATGGAGTGGATGGGAATTTGTTGAAGGCAGTGAAGAGTATGTATGAGGGTGCTAAGGCTGCAGTTTGTGTGGATGGCAAACTGAGTGAATCTTTCCATTTGAAGGTTGGATTGAAACAAGGATGTGTCATGTCTCCATGGTTGTTCAATCTGTACATGGTTGGGGTTATAAAAGAGATACAAGGTCGGGCAGTGGATGTTCGAGCGGCCCTAGTGAGAGAGGGCAGTGTTTGGAAACTCCCTGTACTGTTGTTTGCAGATGATACTGTGTTGTTGAGCGAAGATGAAGGGGAGCTACAAGGTTTTGGTAGATGAGTTTGGGGGAGTGTGTAAGAAAAGGAATCTAAAGGTGAATGTAGGGAAGAGTAAAGTGATGGTCTGCATGAGAAGTGAAGCCAGTGAATGTACAGTGAGATTGGATGGGAAGGATATGGAGAATGTGAGTGAATTTAAGTACTTGGGCAGTGTGATGAGTAAGGATGGAAGTCTGGAGGGTGAAGTGCTCGAAAGGGTGCAGCAGGGAAGGAAGGTTGCTGGTTCGTTGAAAGCAGTGATAAGAAACGGAGGTGAGCATGGAAGTGAAAAAGTTGTTACATGACAGTATTGTGATACCAACTCTGACATATGGAAGTGAAGCTTGGACCTTGCTGGAAGGACAGAAGTCAAGAGTGAGAGCAGTGGAAATGAGTTATTTGAGAGGAGCATGTGGAGTCACATGGAGAAACAGACTAACAAATGAGGAAGTGAAGGAGCGTTGTGGTGTGGTTGTGGACGTGATGGGTAGCGTTAGGAGAAACAGGTTAAGGTGGTTTGGGCATGTGGAGAGGATGGAGAGTGAAAGACTGACAAGGAGAGTGTATGTGACTGAGGTGGAGGGGGCGAGAAGGAGGGGGAGGCCGAGAGATGGAGGTATGGAGTGGAGAGGTATATGAGAGAGGGGGTGTGAGTTGGGAGCGTGGTAGTGAAATAGTGGTGGACTGAGTGACATGGAGGCGATTTGTTTGTGGCCACCCCTTGCGGGATTGAGGCGTCTGGCAATAGATTGATAAAAAGAAACTATTTTTGAAAGCCATTAATCATCAACAATAAAGGTAAAAAAAAAAAGCCATAAAGAAGTCGTCAGCAAGGACTGATGGTTTCAAGACAATTTGCCGTCAAGTCAAATTTGCTGTCACAGCAGTAACAAGACAATTTGCTGTCATTAATGAAGACAGCTATGGGTGATGCTAGAATATAATTCAAAGGCAACTACAGCGAGGAAGAATTGGTGCAACTAATAAATAATATCCAACGCCTACGCTACACGCTCCAGTCCAAAAGTCCTCTATCCAGGGGCAACGCCTTAGCCCTTCAGGGATACCAGGCGTAAAACCAAAGTATTATTTTTTATTTTTCATTACTCTATTGAACATAGACTTTGATGGATCCCCCTGAAATATAGTTATTACTGATTAATTGATAATAAGTATTTATAGAATGATGGGGAATCGTCCAGGGTGCGAATTGTACTGATAGGGAATCGTCCATGTTTTGACGGTGAATTGTCTGAGGGCGAATTGACTTGACAGTGAATTGTCTCAGAACCGCAGAGTTGTGGGTGATGCAGGCTCATCGACGCGAGTGGATAGGCTGGCTTGGGGTCGAACAGGTCTGATGGGGGAGACTGGTGGAGCAGCCGTTTTTGCTGGAGTACTTGCTTGTGTGGACGTTGATGCATCACTATCCCCACAAGTGAACAGGAGGATACGAGTGAGATGTTTGCTATTTTTGCATGTTTACCCCTCGTGAAAAAGTCTCTGATATCTGACTGTTTGATTGTTACATGACGGCTATTATGGAAGTCATCATAATAGCTACAAAAATGAAGCAGTTCATTAGCTGTGTAGGGTGGATTTCTCTCCATGAATCAGATGATCTTTCGAAATGATTCATCAGCATCTTTCCATGAACAGCCAGGAGCTATGGCTGATATTCCACAAAATATTAGGGAAAATGGTTATAAATCAGTGGTGTGTTGCTGTGTTTACACTGTTAAGCCTCAAAACAATGGCGGGGACTACGGTGATGTGCTCGGTGGCGAAGGAATGAAAACATTCGGGCGGGATGGTTGCGCAGTGAATTTGAAATGCCGGTTACGTCCTGGATTTTCCCCGGTAGATCGATTTTGGAATTTTTCTTTAAATTGTCTGGTTTAGCGCCAATTCCGGTTGATTGGCTTGAGGGTAATTGAGGCTGTACTGTATATCACTATACTGCATGTCTGTACTGTATCAACACTGTATTGTATTGTACGAGGGACGTTCATAAAGTCCATAGCCAAACTATGAAATAGACGAGTTTCTGTTCAAAATTTTTTTAAAGCAAGATACTTGTATAGGTAACAGATATGCAGAAAGTTACTATGTCAACCATTTTTTCCCCCCCAAAAAATGTACAGATACATGAAAAAATAATTAAGTGTCTGAAAAATCACGTGACTCTGAAATGGCCTCTGATTGGTCGTAATGTCACTTCTAACACTGAGGCAGCATAGTCGACTTTGTTTACGTTTAGCCTACATATACTGTGCTTATTTCTGACCTCCAAGAATGCCCAGTGACAAGAGGAATAATTGCTAATGATTCATTCCAGTGTGTAAGTGCACAGACAAAAGCACACCCGGGAGGTTATTCCTCTGTGTACCAGCCAGTGAGAAAATAAATGAAAGCAGTGGTGGCTGGCTGCTCGTCGGAAGTTCCCAGTGCTAGAATGCAGTCTTTACTGTTGTGAAAATATTATTTTCTTCACCATATAGGTTCATACACACCTAAGTATCTGAAATTCGGTACAAAAACTATGCTTAATTTAACTATTAATAGAAAATCAGGATTCAGAGCGAGAACGTGCTAAGGTTAGCAAGTATTTCTACTTTAGACTGCCAACACCCCTTGACAGACTTCTGTTTTGCACAAATAACGATTTTCAGTGCAAATAAATGTATCTGCATGTTAAATTAATATTTATACAAAGTAGAAGTATGCTAAGGCAAGTTGTTGAACTAAAGGAGACACACTTTCGCTAACTTTAGCACATTTCCGCACTGAATCCGGATTTTTTATGAGGAGTGAAATTAAACAAAAAAAAATTGACCAGATTTCAGATAATTATGTGTGTATGAACCTGTATGGTGATAAAATCTATAACACTAGCCAATTAAAAGTGCCGATTCGGTGTTGATTCGGTAAATGACCGCCGATTCAGTATTTCGTCGCACCCTCCCGAAGGTATGTACTTTCTATCAAGTTCAGAGTCACTCACTGAACCTGTTCTCTCAGAAAACTGATAATGAAGAGGTCAGACATTAAACATTCATAAGCATAATACCAATATAAACCCACAACTGTTACTGTATGCCATACATAAAACACTTTCCACCTTATGAGGTACGAACACCGCTTGGGAATGGTGTAGCTGTAAGCTACTTCCAGTCGATTTCTCTGCAATTTACGTACCTAACAGGTACCATCCTTTTACACCATGAAAAGTATTCCTTCACTACATACCTGAAGGGTGTAGTTTGGATCTACGGTGGCCATGTCAGTAAATATCATGACAACTAATATTGCTCTTACTGGTAAAGCCTTGTGTGGTGAATTGGAGCGTCGTCTGCAGTGTGAAGTCTGACGTCATCGCCAATTTGGCGGCTGTTTCCCTCCAGCCGCAAAGAATTAAACTTATCATGTCTTGATCAGTTCAGCTGATAAATCGAATTAAGAAATACATATATTGTAAGCTTTTAAGTACATGGCAGAGTGTACTTGCCATGTTTACCCAGAACCGGCAACACATCTATTTGCACGAGAGTATGCAAATTGTTGTGATGTGGAGAAAGTTGAATCATTCAAACGTTTAGTGGCATAATTCCTAATTAATTGAGTTTATTGTTTCCCTCAGATTGGACGTCCATTTGCCAGTGACCCGATACCGATGTCAGCAATGGACGAAATTCAGCAGCGTTCAGTTATTCACTTCATGGTGCTGCAGAACTGTTGGCGACATTGGATGACAATGCTCTTCCATATGCAACAGTCAAAAAGTGGGCAGCTCTCTTCAAAGCTGGTCGAGAGAGCATTGAAGGTGATCCACACATTGGTCAGCCGTTGAATACAGTGATTGAGGAAAATGTTAACTCTGTGGAGAAAATTGTGATGGAGGAGAGGCATGTGTCTGTCAGACACATTGCTGCTGAAGTGAGGTTGTCTGTGGGGTCCATTGAAAGCATCCTCCATGATCCATGATCGCCTCAACATGTCCAAGGTGTCAGCATGATGGGTCCCCTGTTTGCTGTCTCCCAAGCAGAAGCATGTTCGCATGGAGACCTCACACAAAATTTTGAGCTTCTTCAGTGTCGACCGCGAGGACTTCCTGGGTCGACTTGTTACCCAAGATGAAACCTGGGTCCCTCACTTCGATCCAGAAAGCAAGGCCGAGTCCCGCCAGTGGAAGCATCTGGAGTCTCCAACACCAAAGAAGTGCAAGGTCACGAAATCAGCTGGCAAGGTCATGGTGACTGTCTTCTGACATGCCTCTGGAATTCTGTTGGTGGACTTTCTCCAGCAGGGATGCACAATCAGTGGTGATTACTATGCCTCTTTTGGAGGAACGCCGGTCGACCATCATCCAGAAAAGGCGAGGAAAAATAACGAAAGTTGTGTGCTTGCTTCAAGACAGTGTGCCCGCTCACAAGAGCAGAGTGGCCACCACCAAAGCTGTCGACTGTGGATTCGAGTTGTTGCCGCATCCTCCATATTCTCTGGATCTTGTGCCATCAGACTACCATCTGTTCCCACACGTGAAGAAGAATCTCCGTGGCTGCGTGTTTACTGACAACAGTGAGACAAAAGAAGCTGTTATGGAGGGTTTGGAGGGGTTTTCAACAGACTTTCAGAGAGGGCCTGGAAACTCTGGAAAGGAGTTGTGAAAAATGTGTCTTTGAATGAAGACTGCGTTGAAAAATAACATTTTTTACCCTATTCATCATTGTTGTATCTCTTCTACTTCAAGGTCAGGCTGTTGAATATTTGAACGCCCCTTGTATGTTTAATTTTAATCTTTTACTCGTGAGCGTTAGTGTAGGAAAAAATTTTAGGATAGAGGGTCGAGACAGGTAGCTTTGGTAATGACACATTATCCAGGTCAACGGCAAATGGATAGCCGATTTGGACTTCCCTCGCGATATCCGGTGCGGGGGGTTGGCTGAATTGTGCTGGATAATTGAGAGATTATACAAAGCTGTTGATTTGACTGATAGTAATTAAGAATAAACTGATGATATAGTGTTTAAGGATAAACCTAACTAAAAGAAAAAATTTTAATTGTCGTATTTGTAAGAACAGAAATAGGTGGGTTAGAAGTGGTAAATTTTGAGAATTTCATATTCACAGACAAAATATCTGTACATTGATAGCATTGCTGGCTCACAAAGTTTACATAGGAAACCAATCAGCAACAGACCTTCTGGTCCTTTCGAGGCTGCTTGTTTAGGAGAACTATGAAGGACAATGGTTGTCTGGTTCACGGTCTAGAGTAGCAGAATCAGTGTAAACAATGCTGATCCAGTTGATCCAGTATTTCCATTTTTTTAGGGGCTATTATTCAGGTATTAGGCAAAAAAAGTGAGAGAGAACTTGTGGGCTGTGAATCAGTTAACATTTATTGCTTAATTTGTTTATTTGTGTTTTCTTACTGTAGTAGTTTGGCAGACCAGTTAACCACCAGTGAACGATTTTGATTGTACTGGAATAGAGAGGCATTCATACTTGACACCACAACTGACACTTCCATCTTTCTTATAAGTTGTGGGTATGGTGGAATGTAAATAAAATGAGATAAGAATCGGACAACATACTGGGATGACCACCAAGACATGCAGTGTAAGCAATCCAAGTGATTACGTTCTATACCCAACACAATCTGTTGCTGCCTGGTAAACTAGTCTGGTGGGTGCTGGAATTTCAAGTGCCCTCTCATAATTTTGTATGGATTAAAAGTGGTGCCATACCAGCTGATGCCGCAAAATTGCTGTTGTACCTGTATTTCATTATTACCATACTTGCCCCTGATAATTGACAAACCTTTTGGATTGTAGCCATAGTTTAGCAGCTGCCACATTTTGAAGTTTGTTTTGTTACCATAGGAGACTGAGGATGTGTTGAGGATTCTCGGGAAGAGGAGCAGCCCGAGTTGTCAGTCTCAATTCACATGTTAATGCTAGATCAGACAGTACCCTTGTGTATTATGATAGGTCGGTCATGCAGAAGATGAGTTTATAATTTTGCATTTTGCAGAAGAGAAGAAGCCAGCATCTGAAGCCAGTGCAGGCAAAGCTGCAGCTGGAGCTGCTGGTGGCAAGGCTGCAGCTGGGGCCACTGGTGGTAAGCAGTCTGCAGGTGCTTCAGGTGGTAAACCATCTGGAGCCTCTGGTGGGAAGCAGCCCTCTGGTGGGAAGCAGCCCTCTGGTGGGAAACAGCCCTCTGGTGGGAAGCAGCCCTCTGGTGGGAAGCAGCCTGCAGGTGCCTCAGGTGGTAAGCCAGCAGCCAGCAAGCCTGCAGCTGACAACAAAAAAGGAGGGAAAGCCACTGCTGGTGGGAAATCAGGTGCTGGAGCAAAGCCTGTCGCTGGAGTCAAGAGGCCAGCTGGAGGAGACGCTAAGAAACCCGCAAAGAAACCTGCGAGTGGACCTGCTCCAAAGAAGGGTGATTCAAAAAAACCTGGAGAAAAGGGGACTGCCACAGGTAAAGGTGGTAAAGTTGGCAAGACAGGAACAAAGAAACCTGCAAAGCCTGCAGCAAAGGGTACTGGCAAGAAGCCAGCACCAAAGAGTGCATCAGGGAAAAAAACCAGCACAAAGGGTGCTGCAGGTGCGCGCTCAAAGGTTGGAGTGAAGAAATTGACTGTTGCTGCATCAAAAGATCGAAAGGCAGCAAAAGGAAAAAAGCGCCCAGTAAAGCGTACAGCAGTGAAAAAGGCTCAGCGGGTTGCTCTTAAGGTACTTTTTAATATTCAGTTAATTCAGCTCTTATTACTGAATTTCTTCTTGAATATTGCTGGTTTGATTTTAGTTTATTTTCATACTCAATTCATATGTGAAGCTCATTTATGACACCATTAATTTTTATTTTTTTTAAAATCTCTGGACAGCTTGTAAAGGGACCTTATGGCACCAGGGTAAAGAAGGTGAGGACTACAGTACGCTTCCGCCGTCCCAAGACTCTTCAACTGCCTCGTAACCCAAAATACCCGCGTCGCTCTGTTCCCCATAAGACCAGGTAAGGTAAATCACTGTACTGTGCTAGTAATCCTACGTATGAGATATTGGTACAGTGGACTGCATGTAGGTGTATAATAATGGGTGGGAAACTAATATGGCATAAGTTAAGAAGAGAATTGAGACTGAGAGCAGTAGGAATATGAATGACTGGCATACAGAGCTGGGCACTTCTGCAATCACTTCTACAAACCACAAATTCCACAATTATGAAAGTGTGATTTTGTTTGGGGATTTGCATCTGCGACAATCTATGCAAATTTGCGGTTTTGCACTTTCGGAAGCACTTCCGCAAAAGCAACCCTGCCTGCAGACATCTACGTGGCCTCGACCAGTAGACAGTGCCCGGTTGAGTTGCTGGCTCACCAATGCTGGGCGCCACTCCTGCACGTTAAATATTGTACAGTACATCCTTCAACTTTGCGAACTTTAGCTTTGCGATTCACCAATTTTGCAAGGTAGTTCCAAAAGTCATGTATTTTTTAACATTTATGAACTTTGCGACTGATCACACACTTTGCGAGGTCGAGTGGTGGGAGAGTCGTCTTCCCGCACTATTTTGCCACCCCGAGTAATGACGCCATGGTTCACTGGCCGTACTGAGCCTCCTAGTTCAGTGGTCTGCCGCCCCGCCACGTTTGTTTGCACCTGTTTCCAACCAAGGTCACTGACCCTCAAAATTTCGTGGTGCTCCTCGCAATACCCCAGCAGTCTAACCTTGCATGAGTGTTATCTTGGCGCCAGTGGGTAAGAAGAACAAGAAAATAATTTTGGAGACCAAACTGAAAATGATTGAAAGGAAAAAAGCAGGTGAAGGTAATTCTGCTATTGGTCAGGAGTTTGGTGTTGGTTAATCGACAGTGAGAATGATTTTAAAGAACAGTGAACAAATCAAGCAAGCAGCAAATAACTATGGAAGTGCTCAATTTGATGGTAGAATGCTGGTGGACAACAAAGAAGTGCTAATAAAAATGGAAAGATATCTTGCTCACTACATTCAAAGAAAGGAAGAGGAAGGGATTGCATTAGATGGGCGCCATATAAGGGAGCAGGCAAAGATATTCTATCACACGTGCCTTAAAAAAGCCATTAATCCTCCAACAAAACCTTTCAAGTCATCGAATGGGTGGCTATGCCAGTTCCTCAAAAGGAAGGGGTTTAAACACAGGTTCAGTGGCGAGTGAGGCAGTGCTGACTACAAATTGGTCGGCTTCACTCCAAGGTAAGCACTTTTTCCCACTCTTTCTCTCGACTCTACCTCTTAATTTTACGATGATAAATGAAATAAACATGAGCTGATGTACTGTACAGTAATATTAATAAGAAAACATCATAGGTAAGAAATATTAAAAAAAAAAATGCATTTACACTGATGTGAAGACTGGCGTTGTTAACGGGACTGGTGGCGGGGCGAGGCGAGGCTTGGCTGCTGTGGCCCCGCGGGGCCTATGTCATCACTATCACTGTCGGCAGATATTTCCGCATCTTGCTGTGTTTTTTCTGCCCCTCTCATGAATCCCTCGAAGTCAGAATCGTCACTGGGGTCATCAGAATGAAAAAGGTTAGGGATGCTAGGATCGCTGGGTGCTTGGGGAGGGGTAGCAGGACGGCTGTTCGATGGGGCAGGGTCTCTTGGGGTTAATTTTGTGATTAGAGACTGCTTCCTCTTGTTAACCCCATCTCTGTGTAGGTCAGCATAAAAACGAAGGGCCCTGTCAACACCGTGGCATGCTTGCTGAGCCCTAAATTGTCACATTCGTTGTTCACGATGGTTTTTTTCAGCTGGTCATTGACGGCGAGAATATTGGCCAGGTTATGCATCATTAATTCTCGACCGCTTCGCTTTTATGCTGACCTCCACAGAGATGGGGTTAACAACAGGAAGCAGTCTCTAATCACAAAATTCAAGAGAACCTCAAGAGACCCTGCCCCATCGACCAGCCGTCCTGCCACCCCTCCCCAAGCAGCCAGCGATCATAGCATCCCTAACCTTTTTCATTCTGATGACCTCAGTGATGATTCTGACTTTGAAGGATTCATGAGAGAGGCAGAAAAAACACAGCAAGATGTGGAAATATCTGCCAACAGTGATAGTGATGACTTAGGCCCCGCGGGGCGACAGTAGCCAATCCTCGCCCCGCCACCATTACATCAGTGTAAATGCATTTTTTTTAAAAATGTTTCTTACCTATGATGTTTTCTCATTAATATCACTGTACAGTACATCAGTTCGTGTTTGTTTCATTTATCATCGTAAAATTAAGAGGTAGAGTCGAGAGAAAGAGTGGGAAAAAGTGCTTACCTTGGGGTGATGTCGACCAATTTCCCTTTATTTCATATATTTAATTGTTTGAATTTTGCGAATTTTAATTTTGTGAGGTTTTTTGTCAACCATATTCTCGCAAAATTGGAGGAAGCACTGTAATATATATGATAAATTCACCTTCGGTACGATGAACAATTGCATTTTTCATTATCGTATATTTTGTACGATAATTTTGTGATTCCTTCATAAAGAAACAGAGAGAGAGAGAGTGGCCGAAATCAGATTCATCTCTTTTAGATATTCACTGGCTTCATACCAAGCTCTCGGGAAAGGAATGAATATAGGTATAAGCCAAGAGAGGGCAACGTTCGTACTTGTGATTAACCACTTAACCGCGGATTGGTGGCAAGGGATCAAACCTATTGGGAAATAATAGAAGAGTGTTTCTACTGATACTATCAGGCATTGGTATAAATAGTAAGGGCTGTTGGGAAGTGTAAATGTGGAGATTTTGTGAGCCAGCTTTGGAAGTCTCCACAAGTCATACGATAGTTGACGAGTTTTTTTTTTGCAAAGAAGAAGGAACCAAAGGCCATGGGCCCACATACTGTTCCCTTGAAGAAAAAGCAAAAACA
Source organism: Birgus latro (assembly GCA_018397915.1). NCBI lineage: Eukaryota > Metazoa > Arthropoda > Malacostraca > Decapoda > Coenobitidae > Birgus > Birgus latro. Next base: position 6,327 of record JAGKTI010001411.1, on the reverse strand, counting down.
ATACAAAAGAGAGCCAAATTCAAGATCCATTCATTTCGAGATGCCTGGACACACTGGTTTGAAAGACTGGAGATCATAGGAAGTAGAGAATACAGACAGAAGAAGACAGTTCCAGAGTTGACCAGTTGCATAAATGAAGGACTGGGAGTATCAGTTAACTTTTGCATTAGAGAGTTGGACAGAAAAAGGATGAGAGTTTGTTGCTAGACGGGTACTACGTGCCTGTCGTAGAGGTGGAGGGATGCAAGCAGACAGTTCAGAGGAACAGTGACCATTGAAGTAGCGATAGAAGAGAGATAAAGATGCAACAGTGCGGTGAAGAGACAAAGGTTGAAGGGAATCAGTAAGAGGAGGAGAGTTAATGAGACGAAAAGCCTTTGACTCCACCCTGTTGAGAAGAGCTGCATGTGGAGAGCCTCCCCACACATGAGAGTTGTACTCCATACAGGAGCGAATAAAACCCGTGTACAAGGTCAACAACTGTGCCGGGGTAAAGAAAGCTGAAGGTATGTGCCATATGCATAAAAAATTATATTACTGTAGGACAAAAAATGGATTTTTGGCAAATATTTTTAAAAAGTCAGTTGGAGCGCGAATTACCGCCGGCAGGAAGGGCAAGAAACGCCTCGAAGAATCCCACAGTTTAGTGGTTAAATAATAAAGCATAACAGTGTCATAGCAAGTGTTGTTCTACTTTACATTGGAGTGTTCCTCACTATAATTATCTTAATGATATACTGTATTTCTTTTCTGGTGGGAGGGTAAGAAATAAGAATCTAAGGATGAAAGCCAGCAAAGATGTTTTTCCCCCCAATAAGTAAAGAAAAATATGAAGCCTAAGTCAAGATCATTTTATTATCCAGGTTATTCGATGGTATAATGTATTCTACTGATATAAACTACTTCGATACTAGAAAGACTTGTTTAGCATACAAGCCAATAACAAGATGAAACGTGCAAAGATGTGCTACGAAGCCTCCCAGTCCACCTAGAATATGACCTTTAGTCTAAATTTCAAATTTGTCAGACTTATGGCATTGCCAGTGCCAGTATTTCAATCTCAGCAAAAATAATTTGGTAGAAGAGACTGTAGCACCAGTCGAGCAGGGCAGTACTCCCAAGGGGGATGGAAAGCTCATGACAGGGAGAGCTGGAGCTCCCGTTTCATCAGCCCTCAGGACTTGTTCCTGACCATCCCCCTTTGCTGAACTTTTTCAGTGTCTCAGTAACACAGAGAGTAGACCAGAATGCTCTCCAATACAAGTTTCTCTAACTGTCAACACCAAACTACATACACGCTACACACTACACTTCCTTTTCAAAATTAAAAAAAACAAAAAACAAAATGGCTACTGAAAATTGTGCCTTGGAGTCCCCAGGGGGGAGGGGGACCATAAATGCCCCCACCATCCGCCCCTCTCCCAGTGACGGCTCTCGGAGCTGCCTGGAACCACTGTCTGATTCACTCCTTCATTTCTGTAACAGTCGCGGCCTTTCCTCTAACTTTCGCTCTGTTGAGCACCACCTCTTCTCCTCTAAACCTCACCTTCTCCTTCTTTCTGAGACTCAGCTGTCTGAGACAACTGACAGCAAACCCTTTTCTGTATCCTCCTACTTTCTCTATTCTCATTTCAAAGCCAAAGGTGGCTGTTGTGTATATGTACGCAATGATCTGTCTTGCTCTCGTGTTAGTGAACTTGATTCTTCTGAATTCTCTACTCTCTGGCTTCGGCTCTCCTGTCATTCTCTGACTAAATATATCTGTGCTGTTTACTTATCTCCTAATTCTACTGACTATCAAAAATTCTTTGACTATCTTACTTCTATGATGGAACACATTCTATCCATTTCTCCTTTCTCTGAAATCTCCATTCTAGGAGATTTCAGTGTTCACCACCACCTTTGGCTCTCCTCTCCTTTCACTGATCTGCATCTTTTCTATCCTTAATGACCTAGAGCAGCTTGTACAGCACCCTACCCATATCCCTGACTGCCTTGGAGAGAGTTCCAACATACTTAACCTTTTCCTAACAACTAATCCTTCTGCTTACACTGTTAATCTTTTCTCTCCGTTGGGCTCCTCCGATCATAACCTTATTACCTTAACCTGTCCTATTGCTGCTCCAGTACAGCCTGTGGACCCTCCAAAGAAACGCCGCCTGTGGCACTTTGGAGCTGCAGATTGGGAGGCCCTCAGGCAGTACTTCTTTGATTTTCCTAGGAATGATTATTGCTTCCATGGCCGGGAGCCATCTGAGTGTGCCCTGCGCATTACAGAGGTTATTCTCTCAGGCATGGAAGCATACATTCCTTTTTCATATCCTCTGTCTAATGCAAGAAAGCCTTGGTTTAATCACGCTTGTTCTAATGCTGTCCGCAACAGAGAGAGGGCCTGTGGGAAATATTTTCCTCCCGAGCTGTTGTGCTTTTTACTTTAGTTGTCGATCGTTAAAGAGCAGAGGAAAAACGTACTTGAGAGGTTTAAAAACCCAGAGATTACGTTCTGTTAATTCTTATTATTAATAAATGAAATGCTACTGCGTTTAACATTGGTAGACAACTATGTACATACATGTAAACTAGGGAATTTTCCCTTGACCTAAACTGCGCCTGCGTGAATGACGTGGTAAAGAAGAAAAAGCCCGCGATCAAACGGGAGGCCAGTTTTAATATATATACAGTATATCTATCTGTAAAAAAGGGGAATATTTTGTTTAGTTTAATTAAAACTAAGATTAGATTAAGTTAGATTCACCTTGTATTATACGGAGTAAGTTAGCTGTATTTGACTTGTAATTTAGCAATAGTTGGCAACTCTTCTATCCTATGAGGGACGGGGGGGCTCGCCGTGTTGCTCACTCATTGAGCAGATTTCACTCCATCAGTAGCTGCGCTGTATATACGGTACACCCCAAAGGACGCCTGATTGCCCAGGAAAGACCGAAACAGCACGCCTGTCGTCATCTTGTTGTTCGACTCAATATATAGCTAAGTGACCTTATTGATTTGGCCAGATCTTAGGGAACTAGCTAGTATATGAGAGGTGGTTGTAGGTGAGTTAGGGGATTTAATTGCCTGATTTTCTCACGAGACTTATGCAAATTTACCTCTGTTAAACTTAGATAACTTTCTCCAGTGAGGAGTATCTAGGATGCTTGTTTTTTTTCTCACATTTTGGTGCCCCGAGTGAGGATAACAGATGTGTGCAGAGGCGTTGAGCGACTTTAAGGTAGCTTTCGTAGGGCACAGCTTATTACCACGTCACATGGAAGTAGAATACGTGGAAATATGTATATACAGAGCTCCTGGAGGAAAGGCAAGTTCCTTTTCCGAGGATGAGCGGCTAAACGCCGTATTAGAATGGGAGCATGATCGCACTATTCTTTTTTGGGGGGGAAATGACATCAGTGAAGATTCAGATGTTAATGAAATTGTGGAAAATATACTTGCAGTGGTAGGAGCCATTGAAGGCTCGTGTAAATCTGTAGTAGCAATAACCCTTCTTGAGCCTAGGAACCTACCATATGGCACATCTGTTTGCTATGGTACCTACAAATTCATGAGTAGGGCCATAAACCGGAAGTTGCAGAGGATTAGGAAAGGGCAGGATTTCATACATTTCAATGCAAAGCCTTTCCAAGCCTACCAGAAAACAGATGGCATCCATTGGAATCATAAAGGCAGAGAAGCGGTTCTGCAAAAATTTATAAATTACATAGAGCATAAGAAGGAAAGGTTCTATGCTGTGCAGGCCTTGGGTGGTCCTATGCTGTAATGAGTGTGGAGATAATGACTGCCCCAGAGGTTTAATAGCCCAGGGAGATAGGTATAAAGCCATAAGGCAAATCCCTACACTCCTTAAAATTTAAAATGTTAATTATTACTGAGCTCTGGAGAATTGTGATTATTTTGGAACCTGAGTGTGTGAAGGACAAAATCACCCCAGAGGTTTAATAACCCAGGGAGATAGGTTTAAAGCCATAAACCCTATTCCCGCACCCCTCAAAATTTAAAATGATAATTAACGATGGAGTCAGTAAATCTGGGTTGTAAAATTTAAAAAGAAAAAAAAAAGGGTTGTACTCCCGTAACTTAGAAATCAGTAACAATGTCTATTTCCTTGTTGCAAAAATCAGCTAGTGGTAAGGCAGGATGGGTAACGAGAGCTATACTGGACTGTAAACAGTCATTAGAGGAAACACCTCCAATTAAGGAGAAATTAAGTAGTCCGTTGAACCAATTAAAAGAAAGATAGGCCAAGTATGAGGAAAGTTATACAAACTTGGAAGCAGCCATCGTACAAGCTGATGATAAAGATCTTTTGGAAGCAGAAACCTCCAAATTTGAAGGTAATTTGGAGGAATATCTATCATTAGTGAAGCTGGTTGAATTTAAATTAGCCAGTATTATCAACGGAACAAAAGCTGTGGAACAATCAAGTAAGGCTGCATTACCACAAATTTCGCTTCCAGAGGTTGATGGGGAGAAGAATTGGAAATCCTTTTGGGATCAGTTTAAATACTTAGTCCATGACAGAACAGATCTCCCTAATGTGAGCAAGCTCACATATCTGTTAGGACAGGTCAAGGGGACGCCTTACAAACTGATAAAGGAATTACCTGTGGAGGAAAGCAATTATGAGGCAGCTTTGGCTATCCTTAAGCAGAATTATGAAGACAAGGAGCAAGCCATTACCCAATTATTAAAGGCTCTGATTGAATTACCCATTCCTAAACATGATTTTGAGTCCTTGCAAAGTTTTCAGATTGCGATAGGTTGTAATTTAAAGGCCTTTGGTACTTACGAAGATGTTAAGGCAGCAGACTGGGTGCTTTCTAGAATTGTGTCCTTAAAACTTCTACCAAGAACTAAGGACGCTCTGTATGGCAGGTACCAGAAGGATAATTTCTCCTGTGAGGAGATTGAGAAAGGCTTGATGCAACTCGGTAAACACTTGCAAGGAACAGTGAAGCCTGTTGAAAATAAATCAAAGGCTGAAATAAGGAAAAGAACCACTAACCAACTGGCTGGGAAAGCTGTACCTAAGGAAGAGATAGGTACTTTTCTTAGCTCTTTAAAGTCTGAGGATAAATTAATAAAGACAGGGGATAGACAAGCTGATGAAAGTAAGAAGGTAAAAATTTTCATGGTAAAGGACAAGAAGGTTTGTGTGTTTTGTGGTGAACAACATTCCAGTGTATCTTGCCAACAGTATCCTGATTATGCTTCTAGAATAGTGAGACTTCAGGAATTGGGATGTTTTATGATTTGTATGAATACCGAACATGGTTCCGCTGACTGTAAAATTAAACTAAATCGTTGTTTCAAATGTAAAAAGGACAATCATCATAGTGCTTTGTGTCCTAGGATGGTGAAACATGAGGTTCCTAAAACTGCATGTGTCAGTATGACAGTTGCGGAAGCAAATACTCCAGTAAAGATGCCAGCTGCAGTTCCAGTTGCTGATGTAAAGGTAATGGGTGAAAATAGGAACATATTAGTATGCACTCTTTTTGATACAGGTGCACAGAAAACCTTCATTTCTGCAGACATAGTAGATAAATTAAAGTTACCTGTTGTCAGCAAGGTAAATCTAGCCACTACAGGGTTCTTAACTACTGAAGAAGCACAGTCCTTTGATTTAGTTAGACCCTTAATACAACTTGGCAGATATAAATGTCGTATAACAGCAGCTGTACTGGATAAGATGGAAACCAGTATTTATATAAAGGGACTAAAGGAAACCTCTGATAATTTGCAAAGCTCAGGGATAAGATTGGCAAAACATAATGTAAAATCAGATACTGTGGGTCCCATAAAAATGGTAATTGGATCAGATTACTGTGGAAGATTCTTACACAGGACCTTTAAGAAGAATAAAGTACAGTTGTTCAAGAGTCCAGGAGGTAACCTTATTATGGGTCAGCTGCCTTTTCCTAAAAAGGACAGAGGAGATGCCAAATTAGTAGACTCAGTCTTTGTTACCCCCACACAGTCATTGATGGTAGCTAGAATAGGTGCAGAATTAGAACCTACTCAGATAAATGACTTGTTAGATGAAAAAATTGAACCTGTACACAAACTTTGGGACCTAGACAGTGTAGGAATACACACTGAAGATCCAACCCCTGAAGATAAAATAACTTTGGATTTGTATAATCAGTTTGTGGAATTTAAGGATGGACAGTATTGGGTAGGATTACCATGGAAACTAAACCATTTGGAATTACCTACAAATTTCCAAGCAGCTAAAGCTCAGTTAAATTCTCTTCTAAGAAAGTTGAGAAACAATCCAGAACATTTAACCATATATGATGATATTATAAA
>JAGKTI010001410.1:65672-85930 GCA_018397915.1 Birgus latro | reverse complement strand
TTTAAATAATATGTTTTAATGATTTTCGCAAGGAATCACAGATGCTCATGTACATCTATATTAAATTATAAAATAAAACGTCTTGAGAAAATGCAGATAAAAGTAAATCTGGCAATATCACAGCCTTTGTTTCCCTCTCCCTCTCCTCTCCGCTCGGCGCTCACTCGTCTATATGAACTTCCACAAGTTAATAACGCATTGCTCTGATCCTACCGTCTTATTCACTTTGTGTGAAATAATTTGTCAGTAATGGATGCCCCCAGTACCAGGAGTACCAGCTGTACTGCCCAGTCTTGCCAGCCAGATGGAGAGTGTGAAATTCAAATGACCGAGAGAGTGGAAATAAATTAGTTATTTGAGAGGAGTATGTCGAGAAAGACTGACAGATGAAGTGAAGGATCGTCATGGTGTGGTAGGAAGGTGTTAGGAGAAACACATTAAGGTGTTTTGGCCATATGGAGAGGATGGAGAGTAACGAGGAGAGTGTATGTGAGTGAGAGAGGGAGGGGGAGGCCAAGGATGAGATGGAGGGATGGAGTGGAGAGGTATATGAGAGAGGGGTGTGTGAGCTGGGAGCAGGGCAGCGAAATTGTGTGGGACAGGGTGACATGGAGGCGATTTGTTGTGGCCAGTGGCCACCCCTTACGGGATTAAGGAGTCTGGCAATAGATAGAATAATAATAAATAAAAGTAAGTATGCTAATTTATTTAAATATCTCAATATTTTACAGTAATTCCCACAAATATATGCAAATGGTTTGCACTAGCGCTTTGAAACATTGCTTAAGCTAAATATTAGATTGCACACTTGCGCAAGTTACAGATATTGGAAAATAATAATAATAATAAATAAAAGGAAGTAAGTATGCTAATTTAGGTAAATATCTCAATATTTTACAGTAATTCCCAGGAATATATGCAAATGGTTTGCGCTTGCGCTTTGTGACATTGCGCAAGCTAAATAATAGTCAGATTGCACACTTTTGCTTGCGCAAGGTGGTGAACTGTGGATTGCGCATTGCGCTTGCGCAAGGTCCTTTTTCGTTTGCGCTGGCCGCCGCTGATTGTTGCACTGTCGCACGAGGTGGGCTTCGGGGAGGTTGACGTGGAGGAGGTCCTGGAAAGCCACAGGGAGGAGTTCCTCAATGTGGAGATTCAGCGGGTGCACCAGGAGGCACAGGAGGAGGTCGTCCCTGAAGTGCGAGCCCACAATATGACAGTTCTGATGGAGATGCTGACCAAGCTGGACAAGATCATTGTGCTGATGTGCACACACAACCCCTTCCAGGACGAAGCAGGGACACAGCTGATCGGCTGGAGGAAGGGATGAAGGTGTATAGGACGATGCTGGAGGAGAAGAAGAGGGTGGCCAGGCAGACTACAGTCACTGCCTCTTTCAAAAGGGCCCCCGCCATGCCAGCGACCCACAAAGGATCTCCCCAGCCCTAAACGAGTGGAGCATCTCCCCAGCCTTCAACCAACAGAGCATCTCCCCAGCCATCAACCAGCAGAGAAACACCCAGGGCCTCATCCTACTGAGGATGTGCTCGGCCCATAGTGCTGAACCTAACCTCCAGCCGATCCTTGTCTCACGTGTCACCTGTTTCTCCACTGTGGCACTCTGCCACTCCATCGCTATCTCCCACACCACTTCGGCCACTGTCTCTGTCTCCCTCGCCACGACGTGAGCCACTGCATATGACTTCATGGCTACCTCATCAGTCATTGCAGCAGTCTCCCTCGCCACTTCACTGGTCATCGCAGCGTCTCCCTCACCACCTCCTCTGTCATCACAGTGCACTCCATCGCCACCCCCAGAGCCATGGCATCGCACCCCATTACCACCACCTGAGCCATGGCATCACACCTCATCACCACCGCCTGAGTCATCACATTGCACTCCATTGCCACCCTCAGAGCCATTGCATCACTCTCCCGCTACGATCACCCCACCTCTCCAGGCTCCCCCTCCCTCTGACCCTCCCACGAAGATGGGGTTTGAGGGCTTTGAGGAGGATGAGTGAGACTAGGGATCACCACATATCCCCGAACCTTGGGGGGGATAACAAGGATGATGACCAAGACTAGACATGGATTTACAAGAAGTAAGTGATGAGAGGTGTTTGATATTTTCTAACCTAGTTTTTATGATTTTCAAATTTTATTTGTTTGTTTTTTTAATTATTTACATTTGTTAGGGTTAGGTTAGCTTCCTTTGCAGCTTTTAGACCATTTAGATTGACTTTAAACTTGTTTTTGGGCCCATTTGGGTGGGTTTTGAACTTGGTTGGGGGGAAACCCAAGGCTGATAAATGCTTCCCATTACTTTGTGTGTTAAAAGTACCCCGGTATACGTTACTCAGCCTAACGATGGGGTTTTACCTAACCAATTACATCGTTAAACTTTTTTTTTTTTTTTTTTGGCAAGGAAGAAGGAACCAAAGGCCACAGGCCTGCATACTGTTCCTTCCAAGAAAAAGCAAAACCTATATAAAAGAGAGCCAAATTCAAGATCTGTTCATTTCGAGATGCCTGGACACACTACGTTTGAAAGACTGGAGATCATAGGAAGTAGGAAATACAGACAGAGGACTGGGAATAACGGTTTACTCTTGCATTAGAGAGTTGGACAGAAAAGGGATGAGAGTTTGTTGCTAGACGGGTACTACGTGCCCGTCGTAGAGGTGGAGGGATGAAAGCAGACAGTTCAGAGGAACAGTGACTGTTGAAGTAACGATAGAAGAAAGATAAAGATGCAACAGTGTGGCGAAGAGACAAAGGTTGAAGGGAATCAGTAAGAGGCGGAGAGTTAATGAGACGAAAAGCCTTTGACTCCGCCCTATTGAGAAGAGCTGCATGTGGGGAGCCTCCCCACGCATGAGAGTTGTACTCCTTACACGGGCAAATAAAACCCGTGTACAAGGTCAACAACTGTGCCGGGGTAAAGAAAGTTCGGAATCGGCTTAGCACACCTAATCTCTTGGAAGCAGATTTCACAAGCGATGTAATTTGTTCTTTCCAAGACAAATCCCGAAGGAATGAAACCCCAAGCATGTTCAAGGATGATGCAGGACTGAACTGGACATTATTAAACATTAGTGGGTAATCCTGAGGAAGATTTTGTCGGGTTGATAAGTGTAAGAACTGAGTTTTTGATGCATTAAAAATAACAAGATTATTTTTACCCCAATCAGAGATACGAGCCAAGTCAGACATTAGGTGTGCCATAGCCTCATCCCTTTTTTGTTGAAGTAACTGCTGAGGTGGACGTTGCGGAAATCGAATGGAAAAGTGAAGGGTGGAATCATCAGCATATGAGTGGATAGGGTTAGATGTACAGCTTAGAAGGTCATTGATGAATAAAAGGAAGAGAGTTGGTGATAGGACAGAGTCCTGAGGAGCACCACTGTTGATAGGTCTAGGAGAAGAACGATGGCCGTCTACAACAGCGGCTATAGAACGACCAGAAAGGAAGCTAGAGATGAAGGCACAAACAGAAGGATAGAAACTGTTGGAGGGCAGTTTGGAAATTAAAGAGTTATGCCAGACTCGATCGAAAGCCTTTGAGATGTCAAGTGCAATGGCAAAGCTTTCCCCAAAGTCCCGAAAGGAGGATGACCAGGAGTCTGAAACGTAGGTGAGAAGATCGCCAGTGGAGCGTCCCTGACGGAACCCATACTGACGATCAGAAAGAAGGTTGTGACAGGAAAGATGCTTTAAATTTTTTCTGTTAAGAATTGACTCGAAAATGTTTGATACACAGGATGTTAAAGCAATTGGACGATCGTTAGAGGGTTGGGAATGGTCACCCTTCTTTGGGACTGGCTGAATGAGAGCAAACTTCCAGCAAGAAGGAAAGGTACAAGTTGAGAGACAAAGGCAAAAGAGTGTACCTAGGCAGGGTGTAAGAACAGAAACACAGTTTTTGAGGACAGCAGGAGGGACTTCATCAGGACTATATGCCTTGTTAGTATTGAGGCAAGTGATGGCAGAAAATACATCAGCTGAAGAAATTTTAATGTCAGTCAAGAGGAAGTCAGAGGAGGGAAGTGATGGAGGAATAGCACCGGAATCGTCTAAGGTGGAATTGGAGGAGAAAGTATACCTGTATATATTTCAGTTATTATTACTGCAATAGTATATTAGATTGTTTTTACTACAAAACAAGTGTAAATCCTTCACCATTGTTTATAAATGAATTATCATCATCATCATCATCATCATCATCTTATCCTATTTTTCGTTGTATTTAAATATAAATGAATTAAATTATACTCCACAGCTCACACTTGACAATTTGACACACTAGTCCACCTCCGTTCCTAGGGTCTGACCACCTCAGTCCTCACTCCTTAGTCACAGTTAAACTCCTCCAGCAACTGAGACAGCTCCAACATACAGTATATCTATCCATCTATCTCTTTCTATCTATATTGATACTGCATGGAGAAAGGTGGTTGTCTGGTGAGAAAAATAGTAAAACTATATTCAGTTTCATTTTGTATGTGTTTTTTTTTGTCTGTTATTTATCTACATAATGATTTTTGTTGAGACTGAAATACTGGCACTGGGAATGCTGACAATTTGAAATTAGGCTAAAGGTCATATTCTAGGAGGAGTGGGAGGCTACATAGCACATCTTTGCACTTCTCATCTTTTTTGGCTTGTATGCTAAGTAAGTCTTTCAACTGTAGTATCAATGTTGTTTACATCACTAGCAAACAATATAACATCAAAGAATATGGAAAATAAATTGATCTTGAATTAGTTTTTATATATTTCTTTATTTATTGGGGGAAAAAACATCTTTGCTGGCTTTTATCCTTAGATTCTTATTTCTTGCTCTACCGCCAGAAAGCATATATCATTAAGATAATGTTGTGAGGAATCCTCCAGTGTATAGTAGAATATTCGACTTGCTATGACGGTGTTAGGCTTCATTACTTAGTCACGAGCTTGAACATTACCCCCTCTTGGCTTATACCCATTTTCATTCCTTGCCTGAGAGCTTGGTATGAAGCCAGCGAATATCAAAAAGAGATGAATCTGATCTTCAGTTCTCTCTCTCTCCCTCTCTCGTGGTATCGCCTCTAGGGGTATCGTATATCGGGGTATACCTGTATATGGTATATATATAAATTTATGCAATGGCTAACTACTTTTTATGTAGAATTTTCTTGAATATCTGATTTATTAGAATATTTTTTTTTCTTTTTTAACTATATTTTTGCTGGATGAAATGTTCCACCATTACACTCCTGATCAAGCAGAGAATTCCTTTGTCATCATCTTCCCAGCCCTTATTCCCACCAAAAGATGCAGAGTGTTCCATATTCAGATTGCTATTACCCTATTCATTAGTACAGTCAGGATCATATGTTTCCTTAATAATCAGTGACAGTAACTTTCAAGTCCATTTTTCCCCCTTTTCTTTGCTGTAGCCTGACGCTTGACTTATGTAGTCCAGAACATTTAGGGTTGGGAGACTTAACAACATTCCTGACAGCAGTTTACATGAGAGAAACTTCCAGTCACATCTAGGACCTGGACTGTATTCTGTTAGTCAGAGCCTCTTCTGGCCTGAGAGCTCTATCACCAGACCACCAAATAATCCACATCATTTATCTCATACTTTTGGCACGTCTGTAACCTTCATCCTGGAAACATCATCCGGGAGTACTGCATGTTCAGAATTATGTACAGTATCTGATCTTAGGAACATTAGCCACTGGTAAGTAGTAAGAATTACAGGTGATGGAAAAATAAGCAAAATTATGCCCCAGACGGTACATTATGACAGTACTGTACTAATCTACCTTCTTCCACCCACTGCAGGCTTGCGGGATTCATCGTGATCTCTGCTGAGGCACCGTGTTGCTGTATGTTCATTGACTTTGTGCAGCGCTACTCTGTTTGGGTGGAAATGCGACCACACTGGCAAAAAGCTGCGCTGTATGTTATGTAAGTCAGGCAAAACTGTATGTTTTATGTTTAGGTTCAGGTTCATGCTGGTTTGTTATGCTTAAAAAAAAAGAAAAAAAAAAAGAAAAGGGATATGAGAATGATGTTTGCCTATGTTATTTTAATTGTTGTTGTTCTGTTTAAAGAAATTTTTTCAGCTGAACCATTGCCTTGCCCATACTGGTTTGACCTACAGTTTCAGTATGCACAGACTCCACGTCAGTTTTTTGAGAGAGAGGTCCCCACTGCCATCACAATCCTTAATACAGTGTTCAGATTCCCAGGGTGTGCACAACTCGCACTGCTCCATCTCCCACCAGTATTCCCATCCATCTTGCTCACCTGTCGTCATTCATCCTCCTTTTTAATACCACACTCCCATCGCTAACGTTACCACTCATACAGTGCTTGATATCACTCACCCATAGCAAGGTGAGATGATATAGTTCTTGTTAGTGAGTGTGTGTGTGTCTATGTATTTGTTGCCAAAGTAATTGCTAACTAAATACTCACTGTTCAATACAACTTCTTTAACTCATCCTTGCAAGTTGAATTCAGAGCTTTCCTTCTGTGGTCGCTGTCCAAAATTCGTGATTTTGCCAGTTTTCAATGGTTATTTACTAAGAAGCTACATATACTTATGCAATCATTGGTACCATCCGAAGGCATAATATGCCACCTAGTTGACACGACTCAGTTGCCAGGGGCCACCATGAACACTGAATGTACCTCACTAAGCTGTATTCACATATTTTGCAACTTATTTTCTAGTCTTGTATGTATTTACACTGATATTCTTGTGGAAATGACTTTGAGCTGTATTGTTTTCATACATTTTCTAGCCTTGTTGTACGTATTTACATTGATATTCTTATGGAGATGGCTTTGAACTGTACAATAAAACCTCGATTACCCTGCCTTTGATTTACTGGCTTTTGGATTAACTGCCAATCCTTGCCCTCCAAAATCATCTTGTACCTTTCCTTCTTGCTGGAAGTTTGCTCTCATTCAGCCAGTCCCAAAGAAGGGTGACCATTCTCAACCCTCTAAGTATCGTCCAATTGCTTTAACATCCTGTGTATCAAAAGTTTTCGAGTCAGTTCTTAACAGGAAAATCTTAAAGAATCTTTCCTGTCACAACCTACTTTCCGATCGTCAGTAAGGGTTCCGTCAGGGACGCTCCACTGGCGATCTTCTCACCTACCTTTCAGACTCCTGGTTATCCTCCTTTCAGGACTTTGGTGAAAGCTTTGCCATTGCACTTGACATCTCAAAGGCTTTTGATCGAGTCTGGCATAAATCTTTAATTTCCTAACTGCCCTCATACGGTTTCTATCCTTCTATCTGTGCCTTCATCTCTAGCTTCCTTTCTGGTCGTGCTACAGCCGCTGTTGTAGATGGCCATCGTTCTTCTCCTAGACCTGTCAACAGTGGTGTTCCTCAGGGCTCTGTCCTATCACCAACTCTCTTCCCTTTATTCATCAATGACCTTCTAAGCTGTACATCTAACCCTATCCACTCATATGCTGATGATTCCACCCTTCACCTTTCCATTCGGTTTCCGAAACGTCCATCTCAGCTGTTACTTCAACAAAAAAGGGATGAGGCTATGGCATGCCTAATGTCTGACTTGGCTTGTATCTCTGATTGGGGTAAAAATAATCTTGTTATTTTTAATACATCAAAAACTTAGTTCTTACATTTATCAACCTGACAAAATCTTCCTCAGGATTACCCACTAATGTTTAATAATTTCCAGCTCAGTCCTTCATCATCCTTGTACATGCTTGGGGTTTCATTCTCTCGGGATTTGTCTTGGAAAGAACATATTGCATCTCTTGTGAAATCTGCTTCCAAGAGATTAGGTCTGCTAAGCCATTTCCGAACTTTCTTTACCCCTGCACAGTTGTTGACCTTGTACACAGGTTTTATTCGCCCTTGTATGGAGTACAACTCCCATGTGTGGGGAGGCTTCCCACATGCAGCTCTTCTCAATAGGGTGGAGTCAAAGGCTTTTCGTCTCATTAACTCTCCTCCTCTTACTAATTCTCTTGAACCTTTGTCTCTTTGCCGCACTGTTGCATCTTTATCTCTCTTCTATCGCTACTTCAACGGTCACTGTTCCTCTGAACTGTCTGCTTGCATCCCTCCACCTCTATGACGGGCACGTAGTACCCGTCTAGCAACAAACTCTCATCCCTTTTCTGTCCAACTCTCTAATGCAAGAGTTAACCGTTATTCCCAGTCCTTCATTTATGCAACTGATCAACTCTGGAACTGTCTTCCTCTGTCTGTATTCCCTACTTCCTATGATCTCCAGTCTTTCAAACGCAGTGTGTCCTGGCATCTCAAAATGATTTAATCTTGAATTTGGCTCTCTTTTATATTGTTTTTGTTTTTTCTTGGAAGGAACAGTATGTGGGCCCATGGCCTTTGGTTCCTTCATCCTTGCATTTAAAAAAAAAAGAAAAAAAAATTGAAGATCAGTTGATGTAGTTTTGCAGTAAATCTTGTTCGAAACATGGCTATATCACCTGCAGTGAAGGCGAATAGGTGGTGTGGGGAGGCAGCGTGAGTAGGCGAATTTAGGCCTGATACACGCCACACGGACAGTCACGTTCCATTCCCGGTCTTGTTAAATATTGTTACACGTGTCTCTGGGGCTGTGCACTTTGTCAGCCACATGCTGTTTAGAGTTGATTCCCGCTTTGTTCGCAGTTAAAGCCAATGATATCTTAACCGGATGTGGATAGCCACTTCAGCGATATGATTGGCTGATGAGTGAATAGGATTGGCCACAGCAACAGTGCACCTAGTGAGTTTCCAGTATCTTAGTGAGCACAACCGACCATACAGTGTGTGTATAAGGCCTTAGTCTTCATTGAGATACTGCAAAGTAAGCATCTCCTTCTGACTGCGTATTTGTGCTTCCACATGTTTGCTAAAGTGACAATGCCGCTAACTAAAGGCAAAAGGAAGCGCGTTGTGCCAAGTATTTATGATAAGCTGAGATAACAGTAAACTCTCAGTTATCTGCCGTCGCAATACCCAGAGTTGTTGGCTTGGCTCTGTTACAGCAATATTCAGCAAAATTATGTAACATCCAGTGCTGAAACTGGAAGTAACTGACGGTTCTATGCAGTTTGTGATGGTGAGGCATATCAACCAGCTTGTATGTGGTGTATGTGGTAGCCAACTGGTGCCTGGGGAAACCCCGCAGCACACCAGCCATTGAGAACGCCCACAAGGTGCCAGCCAATCAGAATTTGTTGCAGGAGTGGCCCGCCTGCCCAGCTGTTCTATTGTCGCACTCATTCTCTCCCCGTGGATCTCGTTCATTGAAGACATATATGTGCTCTGCTCTTATGATGATGCAGTGACAAAACCGTAGTGCTGTGACTTCTCAGGCCTCCCATGCCTTGCTTGTTGTTGTTGCAAAGCATGTCGCCTCTCGGTGCTTCATGTCCTAGTGCTGTATTGTCATTCTGAAATTGCTGTACATGTAGTTACTGCCACCAAGCCACAGGGGATTAAGTGCACTGTACTATGCTGCATGGTGTACAGTTTCACCCTCCATTGATGCCAAGACTAGGTGAGTACAGTATATAGTACACTATGTACTATATTACTGTACTGTATCAATACAGTGAGTCCTTGATAAACGAAAACCCAAGGTACAAATTTTCGATGTTACAAAAGCGATGAATATAGGACAAATTCCACAATACGAAAGTATCTGTCTCGATGATACGAAAAGCGATACGAAAGGAAATAACGAAAAATTCAAAATGGGCACGGTGCACAGTGCAGTCAGAACTTTTTGCCATCAAGATGATTCCCCGTCATTTATTTACATGTCAGTTAATTTAGCAGGTATGTTAGTGTTCGAGTTATATGAGTTTTAAAGGCGATGGTGGTTTATTCTTTTTATAATAAATGTAAAATACGGCATCAAGTAGTTGGTATTAACAGAAAAAATATAAATATATTGAAACGTGAATCAGGTGACGTACAATGTTTCACTTCATTGTTTAACATAAGGCAACATATGAGACATTGGCATTTTTATAAATGCCTAATAACCTCAAGTGAACGATCGATATACTTTAAAATTATACGAATAATCTTCATATTACATCTACATTCTCAGCTAATCAGTCAATCTCAACCTACTGCATCCAAAAATTACAATAAAAATTACTGAAGACAGCTATGAGAGACACCAGATTTTAATTGAAAGTCAACTGCAGCGAGGCAGAAGCAAGTTAACCTGAGGAATCCCATCAACATATGGGTACGTCGCGATGTTTTGTCACAGCTACACCCATTGACGTATGGGTACGTCGCCCAATTGCAAGGGTCATAATTTGCACAATTTTCAAGTTTCATGGGTGATTTTTGGTAGGCATATGTTGGAGACCTTCCTCTACCTGCGTCAAGCGGGGATACTGCCTGGTCCCACCTAACCCCCCTCCCTCCCACACTGGGCAATTCACCTGTTAGCAGTAAACTGGCCAGTAAAGGTATGTTGCCCCACGGTCTCTCCAATGACGAAATTCATGGTGAAAGTGATTCCTGAGGTGGAGGACAAAGAAATAAAGAAGCTAGAGCAAGAAACAAACATAAGTGATGAGGTGGCAATGTCATGAAGGAAGGTGCCATATGTGGATGTGTTTGGTGACTGAACAATGCTTCTATTGCCTATATAAATGTGTGAAAACCAATATAGTCTGTTACTACACATAAATTTGTACCAAATACATAAATAAATACGTAATTGAAAGTGGCTTGAATTAGTTAACCCTTCCTTCGTTTTCTTTAGCCAGGTACCCTGAAAAAGAAGGAAAACGTAAGGTTGCATGACACCTGTATCAACGTTTTCAGCACAGGATCACGATTTCTCTATGGATTTTCGATGTTTCTCCCCAAAAGCGAAGGTTTGAGCCAATAAAAATTTTTCCCAAAAATGCTCGGGATTTTGTGGCATCGTAGGTTGGAAATCGGTTGGGATGTGACGGGTTAGTTATTGACTACAAGTGCAAATTTTAAATAATATCCAAAGCCTATGTTATTCAATGAACATATACCTTGATAGTTCCCTGTGAAATTAGTTGTTATAGTATTAATCAATTAATATTAAGTATAGAATAACGGGGAATCATCTTGGGTGCGAATTGTCCTGACGGGGAATCATCTGTTTTGATGGGGAATTGTGTGACAGTGAAGTAACTTCAAGGCAAATTTTCCCGGAACTAGTCCACGTCCCTCCTCACAGCTTCGATGTACATGCAGCTCTGCACCTTTTCGTACTGTTTAGACATGCCTCCCAAGGGTCCTGTGCCATCTCCAGCATCGGAGGAGCCCGCTGCAATGAAACAGCAGCACTGTACTCTAACTCTGGAGAGGGAATTGGTAATTATCAGACACCACGAGGAGAGGCAGGGAGTCTCGGAGATTGGGCGTGCTTTTGGCCTTGGAGCTTTCACCGTTGTTTTTGTTTATTAGAAACTCAAAGATAAACATCCAGGGCATCATCTGGTGAAAAGAAAAAATTTCTTTCTCTCTGCGTCTTTTTAAAGCCCCATGCGTAAGTTTGAGAGTAGTTAACCTTGATGCACAACCAGCACAGCCTGAGCTGTGGCTCGCAACACGATGCTACCTAGCCTGAGCTGTGGCTCGCAATCCACGGGTTAAGAAGTATTACGAGTGCAGAAACGGGGGGTTCTCCCAGCACTTGGCCAAGGCTGAGCCAGCCCACATCCTGAGTACTTGCCCGTGGTTGGACACAGCCTGTGTCGTCCAGTAACGAGAGGGTTAACCGACCATTTAGTTTATCTGTTGGCCCCTTCCCCCCATATGTGGGCGATTAACTAAGGTTTTATTGTAATAGGATTTCTTAATACAGGTGATCCTCCTCCAACATAACCTTCTCGAACACAAAACTCCTGTAAGTATAGTGGCAAATTTGTGGCTCTTCTATACAGTGCAATGCATTATTTTGCTATCTGCAGCTTGTCACCTGAGCAAAGGAAAAAATCCCCCCAGTCAGTCACACAGTGGGGTGTGGCACCACTTCTTACCCAGATTACTGCCACTTTACTTTGTGAATTTTTTTAGTGAGTCCCTTTTCTTTCATAAATAGTAAGTTAACATTTCCTAACATCTTATTCTCCATTTTGCCTCCCGAGATTCTGTTTCTTATTTCTTTTTCATTTATACCAGTGGTTACTAGAGATTTGTTGATATCTGCTGATTCTTTGACCAGTTTTTGGGTGATTTTAATGATTTTCATTTCCTGTCTAATGCTTTTTTCTTCGACTTTTGTTTCTAAGTCTTTCCTTACTTTGATCATTTCAGCATATGTAGTTTGTACTTCTTCTTTGCAAATTCTGATCATTTCATTTACCTGGGTTATCATATCCTCAGTATCACTGCTTTGGTCTGTCAGACTGCTTGCTTGCCTAATTGTCTCTGTATCATTTCTGAACTCCTCCATGTTACTCTCTTGGTTGACAACTGTACTTGCCTTTTCACCATAATACTCTCATGGTAGACAACTGTACTCACCATTGCACCATAATACTCTCATGGTTGACAGTTGTACTCACCATTTCACTGGTTTCCTTTCTAAGTGAAACTACTTCAACTGACAGCTCATCTATTGTTGTGTCTTTTTTTCGCTTAATTCCTTTACTAATTTTTCATTTTCTTCCTTCTGCATGTGTAGTTCCTTTTTAATTTCATGTATTTTGATTTGAAAAGTTTTCTCCAGCTTATTCACTTTCTCCACTAATTTATGACCATATTTCACAGTATATTAGATGCTGCACTGTGGAAGACACACCCTAATTCCTCAAGGACAGTTTCGTTTCGTTTCGTTTTTGAAGGCTCCGACATGCTTGTATGCGTCGGTCTTGGTCACCTAATGGCGGCTCTCCACGCTGCTCGATCCCTGGCAGCCTCCCTGTTCAGTCCCTTAACCCTTAATTCACACTTAATGACCTCGTCCCATGTCTTTCTCGGTCTACCTCTCCCAGCCCCTCCCCCAATATTAACACCTCTCACCCTCTGTACCCAATTATCATCCCCCATCCTCTCCACATGTCCAAACCACCTCAGCCTACCTCTCCTCATTACAACACCAATACACTCCAGTCCCATCCCACCTCTTAACTCTTCCATCGTAAACCCAGCCCCCCCAGGCCTTGCAAGCTGGGACGCACTGTACATCCACCTAATCATTGTCATTTCTGTATGTTTAAACCTGCGAATATCCTCTTCTTTTACTGCCCAGGTCTCACTACCATACAGCATCACACTCCTAACACATGCTGCACACAAAGACCCCTCTGCACGCAAGGAGAGTCCCCTCAATGTCAGGAGAGGCAACAGCTCCCCGAACACCCCCCAACCACCCCTCACCCCAGCAACCGAGCCAACTCCAGCCCCACCTTCGGCACATAACACGTCTCCCAAATAACAAAACTCCTCCACACACTCAAGAGACTCACCTGCAAGTTCAGCCCTCCCACGCCCAACAATCTCCACCCGCTCTCCCCGACACGCTGCACACACAAAATCAGCATCATCTCGCAGTCTACCTCTAACACCATTACATCTCTTGTGCACCCATTTATCACAAACACTACACAAGATGGAACCACCTCCCACACCCCTGCGGCAAACTGCACATGGCCACTCTCCCTCTCCTCTGATTGTACCGCCACCAACCCCAGACATCATTACCCCTGCTTTATCTGCACTTACCCCCAAGCCCCCGTACCCCACCCCACCTCTTCACTTCCCAAATCCCTCCTCCGCCTCCCTTTCACTCTCTGCAATCAACACCAAATCACCAGCACACAACATCTCCCACATGAGTCCATCTCTGAAGTCATGTGAGAGGGCTTCAAGCACCATGATAAACAACAGTGGACTCAAAACTGACCCCTGATGCACACCAACATTCACAGAAACTCATCACTCAAAACTCCATTCACCCCCACCTGGGTGAGAGCACCCATGCACATGGCCACAACCACCTCAACCAGCCACTCCTCCAACCCCAGCCCTCTCACTGCCCATTCCACCACCTCTCCAGGGACTCTGTCAAAGGCCCCCTCCAAATCAACAAAAACAAAATACAACTCCCCCCTCCCTCCAATATACTCCTCCTGAAGCCGTCGAACAATGAACACGGCATCAGTGGTCCCCCCGCCCGGCACAACCCAAACTGCATCTCATCGATCCCCCCCCATCACACCCTCCAGAACTCTCTCCATCACTTTCACTGTCTGATTTAAGAGCCCCACACCTCTGCAATTTCCCCCCTCCAGGGTGCCGCCCCTCCCCCTGCACACACCCACAACCACACTCTTCAGCCAATCATCTGGGTCAACACACTCATATATAATCATATTCATCAGGTCAGTGACCAACCCCACCCCATCATCTCCAGAGGCCCCCAACATTCCGGCAGCCAACCCAGACATACCCACCGCCCGACTCACAGCAGCAGTGCCAATCAAAGGCCAAGAGCCAAACACTGGACCAGCCGGCCCCAAACCCTCCCCATCCCAATCAAACTCCTCATTCAACAACTGGCCACAATGCTCCCTCCACGCATCTTCAACATCCCCACCGTTCACCACCACCCCCCCATCATCACCCCCCACACACCGCCCACCCATAATGTCCCGACTATCCCTCCTCACCCGATCTGCCACCCCCAAAATCACATCTTTCCTTTCTCCATGATTTAGGTTATCAAGCAAAAGTCTCTGTGACTCAGACCTCGCCCTGCACACCCCTCCCCAAGCCCCGCGCTCGGCAGCCAAGCACTCCTCCCCGCCACCACCCCTCTTCCATTCCTGGAAAAGCCCTCCCTCCCCCCAGCTGCAGCCTCCACACCCTCATCCCACCACCAAGCCACCCTATGTCTTGGTGGGCCCCCCGTCCAACCGCACATTGCATTGGCAGCTCTCAAGAGGCTGCTCCCATGGGCTCCACACTGCTCACCAATGCCCCTATTCACGGCTTCCCGTTCAGCCATCACTCTCCTCATCTCACCACAAAAGGCATCCCCCACCGATCGGCTTCCCAGCCTCCACATCCTCCTCCCAGGTACATACGTCCACCCTCTCTCATCACTCACTCCTTAAGCACCACGCCACAAATCAACAGTCTGCGCTGCTGCACACACTCCTCGCTTCCCACAACTTTAACATCCCTCACCAGTCTCCCATCAACCCTCCTGACCAGAAAACAATCTATCTGACTACCATTTCCCCCGGACTCGCACATAATCAACCGGCTCATTCTCTTCCTAAAATGTGTGTTGTACACAATCATGTCCACAGCCTGAGAAAAAAAGTGTCTCAACCAAGACTGCAGAAAGGTTACTTGATATGAGTAGTTTTCACACAAATACACACTTACCTTTCAGAATCACTATTCAGTACTGTATATCTGTATTTGGTTTCTCAGTTTTTATGTAAAAGAAGGGTACAACACAAGAAAACAAACAAACAACCACTTCCTTACAAAAAGTTACATGTTCCATGATACCATCTTAACACTATTTATGTTTATGAAGGCCACTTTTCAGAATCTCTATTCAGTACTGTATATGTCTTTGGTGTTCTTATTTTTATGCAAAAGAAGTGTGCAAGACAAGAAAAACAAACTACCCCTTCCTTACTTCTTCCTACCACGATGCCATCTTAACCCTATCAGGTTTCTGGGCTGGGCAGATTACGTATGTGCTAGAGTCATCCACTCTCACGCCAACCCACATCTTCGCTGCACGATGTTTTTGATTGCTCTGTGTAAATACACTTTTCATGATAGAATGTTGGTTTTGGTTTCATTTTAAAGCGGATAATCGAGGTTCTACTGTATCACTGTAGTTGTACTTTATCGTAGTATGTTCAAAAAAAGCAGAACAAAGAAAATAAAATGTCAAAATGACGAGTTAAAGTTGGCCGAAAAGCAAAAAATTTTTACCTTGCCATAGAAAAATATTTTGCCAAAAAAAGCTAATAAAGATATGTAAATCTGGATTTAACCATGCAAAACTACAATAAATTACCTTTACAGTGATACAGTAGAACCTCGATTATCTGCGAGCCAGTCAACTGGAATTGGCCCTAAACCGGACAATTTAAAGAAAATTTCCAAAATCGATCAACTGGGGAAAATCCAGGACCTAACAGGCATTTCAAATTCACAGCGCAACCATCCTGCCCAATTGTTTTCATTCCTTTGCCACTGAACGCATCACCGCAGTCCCCCCCATTGTTTTGAGGCTTAACAGTGTAAACACAGCAACACACCACTGTTTTATCAGAATTTTCCATAATATTTGGTGGAATATCAGCCATGGCTCTTGGCTGTTCGTGGAAAGATGCTGATGAATCATTTTAAAAGATCATCCGATTCCTGGAGAGAAATCCAGCCTATTCAGCTAATGAACTGCTTCACTTTCGTAGCTGTTATGATGACTTCCAAAATCGCCGTCGTGTAGCAATCAAACAGTCAGACATCAGGGACTTTTTCACGAAGGGTAAACGTGTAAAAACAGCAAACATTTCACTCATATCCTCCTGTGTATTTGTGGGGTTCCCAGATAGTGATGCATCAACGTCCATATCAGCAAGTACTCCAGCAAAAATGGCTGCTCCACCAGTCTCCCCCATCAGGCCTGTTCGACCCCCAGCCAGCCTATCCACTCACATCGATGCGGCTGCATCACCCACAACTCTGCAGTTCTGAGACAGTTCACTGTCAAGTCAGTTCACCATCAGACAATTCACCGTTAAAACATGGACGATTCCCCGTCCGGACAATTCGCACGTCAGGACAATTCGCACCCTGGGCGATTCCCCGTCATTCTATAAATACTTATTATTAATCAATACTTTAATAACTGTATTTCAGGGGGATCCATCAAAGTCTATGTTCAATAGTGTAGGCTTTGGATATTATTTATTAGTTGCACCTTTAGTCAATAATTGTTTCTTCCTCACTGTAGTCACCTGTGAATTATATTCTAGCATCATCCATAGCTGTCTTCATAAATGACGGAGAATTGTCTTGTTATTGTTGTGACAGCAAATTTGACTTGACGGCGAATTGTCCCGAAACCGTCAGTCCTTGCTGAAGACTTCTTTATAGCTTTTTTTTCCTTTATTGTTGATGACTAATGGCTTGCAAAAATAGTTTCACACTGCATTTTTTTTTTTTTAATGTGTGCCAATATTTATTCCTTGTGAAATATGCTTGATGCTAAACGGCCATCATTCATGTGTTGTGTAGGTCAAAAGCTTGATTGGTACTGCGGACTTTCAAGAGGCTTAGTGGCAAAAGATGGCACTTAAAATTTTTATGGGGAGTTTTAGGGGGCAAAACTAATCAGTTAGGTTAGGTTAGAATGCAGTATGCACTGATGTCTCCAGTCGGTGAGATTGTATGTAAACACACGTCTTGAGTGTCGTAAGACAGACGTTTATAATTATCCTTAAATATATTTTTAATGAAAAGTATGAGGCTCCTAGAACCTAACCCCCTATTTTACATGTAAATATATGTCACATTTTAGCTAATAGTATTATAAGGATAATTACAATTTCAGTTAAATAAAATACACTGAAAACATTAGGCCTATTTTATGTCCCTGCGACCCATCAAAATTCCTCTAGTTTGAGAGTCATTGGTGTAAGACAACAGGAAATCGGTGTTATTCGATTTTCCAGAAAAATTGATTTTCTGGCATTTTGAATTCCCCATGGCTCCCAGATAATTGAGAGTCTGCTGTATATAGATTTTATGGTAATTTTTGCATTTAATTGTGCGGTAAAGCGAAAGGAAAGAGATGCAACAATTTTATTTTAGTCTCGGCTGCATATTCACTTTGCACTCTTTTTCTTTGATTGGTCATTGTAAATACATTTTTTATGATAGGATGCTGGTTATGGTGTTATTTTGAAGCTGAATAGTTGTACTTTATTGTATGTTCAAAAAAGGAAAACAGAGAAAATGAAAAGTCAAAGTGACAAATTGACGTAGGCAAAAAACAAAAATTTTATACCTTGCTGTAGAAAAATAGTCGCCAAGAATAAAATGATAAAGAAACAAAGCCATAAGTCACACCAGCTGTGCAGTAGTCGGCTTAAGAAGTGACGGCGGAGTATCCAGAAGTTATTGGTCAGCGATGACGCACATCTATCTATCTATCTATTGCCAGACACCATAATCCCATAAGGGGTGGCCATTTGACTTTGAGTTTTTTTTTTTTTTTTTTTTTATGAGAGGGGCACTAACCCTCCACCAACCCACTTGTTGACACGTAGGGAGCACGTATGGTTTGGTTATATGGTTACCACCCAGCGTTGTAAATGGTTTCTTGGCTGACAGGAAACCATTTGGCTTGTCACTCAGTGTAATGCCACACATACTGTACTGATGCACATACTCCTCCTCATATCTTTAGAAGGTGAGAGAAGAGTTTTGGACAAATGTGGAAGCCTGCTTGGAAAAGTTTGAAAGGAATGAGAGAGTGTTTCTGATTGGAGATATGAATGGAAAAGTAGGGAATGAGAAGGTGGATGGAGTGGTTGGTGAGTGGGGTGTGCCTGCAGAGATGGATGAGAATGGCAGTGCTTTAGTGGACACCTGTGCTGGGAGGGGGTTGGTGGTAGTTAATATCCTCTTCAGGCACAAAATGATCCATAGGTATACATGGCGAGTGGTGAGAAGAGAGGACGGGGGAATGAATGAACGGAAGGCAATGATTGACTATGTGTGTGTGGATGAAAGGATGAGAAGATGTGTAATGGATGCAAGAGTATATAGAGGTTGGGGGAGTGGACTTTCTGACCACCACTTGGTGGTGGCCAGAATCAGAGTCCAAACAAGATGGAGGAAGAGAAGAAGGGAAAGACAGGAGGAAGTATGTGTTACAAGGAGGGTAGAAAAGTTACAAGAGGATAGAATAAAGGCTGAATATAGAAGGGAAGTGGAGGAGCGATTGGGTAAATATAGATTGGAGCAGATGGGGGACGTGGAGGGTGTGTGCAAGGTATTCACAGAAGAAATCTGTGCAGCATGTGAGGTGGTGTGTGGGGTGAAGAGAAGACGAAAGGGGGTTCAGGGAACAGCATGGTGGACTGAAGAGGTGAGAGAGGCTGTGGCACAAAAGAAGAAAGCATATAATGAGTGGATGAGGAACAGGGGCGACGAAGAAGCTGAGAGACGGACGAGAGAGTTATATGTAGTGAGGAGGAGAGAGGTGAAAAGATTAGTAAGAGAGAGTAAGAAGAGAGTGGATGAGGAGTTTGGAAGGAATTTGAGTGCAAAGTGGAGGGAATGTAAGAAAATGTTCTGGAAGGAGGTAAAGAGAGCTAGACAGGGTGCCAACGAAGTCAGTGGGGGTGTGAAAGATAAAAATGGTAGATTACTAGTGGAGAAGGGAGAAAAAGTAAACAGATGGAGAGAACACTTTAATGAACTGTTGAACATAGAGAATGAAAGTAATGCAAGTATAAGTGGCTGGGGAATGGCAGGGAGAAGGAGGGTTGTGAGAAGAGAGGAAGAAATCACCAGGATGGAAGTGGTGGAAGCAATGAAGAAAGTTAAAATGGGGAAAGCCCCAGGAATTGATGGAGTGTGTGGTGAAATGCTGAAGCATGGGGGAGAGATAGTAATAGAATGGATGTGGAAGGTGTGCAGATTGGCTTGGGAGGAGGGTAGAGTCCCGGAGGATTGGAAGTCAGGTATAATTATTCCTCTGTACAAAGGAAAAGGGGAAAAAGCAGTGTGTGGTAATCATAGGGGCATTTGCCTTCTCAGTGTAATAGGAAAAATATATGGTAGGATACTTATTGACAGAGTTAGGGAAATTACTGAGGAATTAGTTGGAGAAGAACAAGGAGGTTTTAGGAAGGGAAGAGGTTGTGTAGACCAGATATTCATTCTTAGATCCTTAGTGGAAAAGTTTCTAGAGAAGGGCAAGAAGTTGTATGCAGCCTTCATGGATCTGGAGAAAGCATATGACAGGGTGGATAGACAAGGTTTGTGGAAGGTATTAAGAATATATGGAGTGGATGGGAAGTTGTTGAAGGCAGTGAAGAGTATGTATGAGGGTGCTAAGGCTGCAGTGCGTGTGGATGGCAAACTGAGTGAATCTTTCCATTTGAAGGTTGGATTGAAACAAGGATGTGTCATGTCTCCATGGTTGTTCAATCTGTATATGGATGGGGTTATAAAAGAGATACAAGGTCGGGCAGTGGATGTTGGAG
>JAGKTI010001410.1:38239-57179 GCA_018397915.1 Birgus latro | reverse complement strand
GATATTCGCAGGTTTAAACGTACAGAAATGACAATGATTAGGTGGATGTGCAGTGCGTCCCTGCGTGCAAGGCCTGGGGGGGCTGGGTTTACGATAGAAGAGTTGAGAGGTAGGATGGGACTGGAGTGTATTGGTGTTGTGATGAGGAGAGGTAGGCTGAGGTGGTTTGGACATGTGGAGAGGATGGGGGATGATAATTGGGTACAGAGGGTGAGAAGTGTTAATATTGGGGGAGGGGTTGGGAGGGGTAGACCGAGAAAGACATGGGACGAGGTCATTAAATGTGACTTAAGGGTTAAGGGACTGAATAAGGAGGCTGCCAGAGATCGAGCAGCGTGGAGAGCCGCCATTAGGTGACCAAGGCCGACACATGCAAGCATGTTGGAGCCTTCAAAAACGAAATGAAATGATAATGTTTTAAGTTTCTTCCCGCAAAGTCCAACTGAGACCACAGGATTATTAGCTATATTCACGTGTATCTGTATCTTTTGAATTCCCGCAGAGTCCAACTGAGACCATGGGATTACCGTATTCATAATGTTATGTTTACAGAGTCTCATGGCTTTTTTTTTTTTTTTTTTTTTTTTTTTTTTTTTTTTTTTGTCTCGCACCCAGTAGTACATTTGCGGACCTGGATAGAACATTGATTGTTTTGGGTCGTAATATATGTGGAAAGTGTAACAAATTATTTGCGTTAATGACACTCCTGCAGTCAGATTGAACATCCACACTGTGCACTGCGCAATTTCCACACTGTGTCCGCAGACGCCTCGTTAACTCTGTGTACCCGTACATAGTATCATGTTTTTTTTTTATTTATATGATTATTCATTGCACTTTACTACTTTCTTTTTCAGGTTATTCATACCGGTAGCTTATAGATAATGTATTATAGAAGGTAGCTTTTCCTTTTCAGTCATTCCTGTGAAATTTCCATGTTAGTTTTTCCATGCTGCATGGTGGTTTTCTCACTTTCTTGCCAGTTTTAACTGGAGGGTTTGGGGGGTGGGGGGGGGAACCTTCTTGCTTTACTATCCTTATCCTTCAGCATGTAGAGTTTGATCTTGTAGTCATAGTCTTCTCTGTAACAAACAGCCTCGAAGGACCATAAGGTCTATTGCTGTTTACTTTCCTTTGTACTCTTTTGTACCCTTTTCCCCACACCCCCCCTCCCATCCTCCCACTTACCCCCCCCACCCCTACCCCCCACCTACCCCAAGCACCCAGTCCCCATCCCCGCACCACCCCACGACCCCCACACCCCTCCACACCTCCCTCCCCACAAATCCCCCACTATATTGCACCCGCCTATTAAACCCGTCCTGAGCATATGTCATAACATTATGATGCCCGCCTTTTAGGGGTTAAGGTATATTCCTACATTCAGTATCGACTCAGTGTGATGTGAGACTACTGTAACTTGCTTCCGATGTCTCATTACCTACAGACGACACATTCACTTCTTAACCAGAAAAAAAATCCTTAAACAAGCCAAGTGAAATATGACACGAGTCTTTTCTGCCCAGCAAACATGCTCCTGAGCACTATTTCGTTACCATCGCTAATTATGCACTCTCACTATCCTCTGAATACCTCCACAATAATAATAATAAAAAATAAATGCAGCACTGGTATGTACACACTAAACAAAAACCAAATTATTTGCGACTGAAGTTCAATATGGCGAGGTCGTTGGGAACAAGGCGTACAGTGGTACAGCTGTACCACCGTAACAATAACACTTACTTATGACAGTGCCGTTTGCTTCGCAACATAAAAAATTAACAAATAATTCTTAACTGTTCACAGTTTACTAAAAACAGCCAATCACCTCAGAACATATCAAATATAGTGAAAACATTTAAACATATATTGTTATGCCTTTGTAACACTGCTGTCTCCCAGTTGCTGTACCATTGTATGTTAAGTGTCAGTTCTAAGGATAGTGCAAGAGAAATGCCGCCCTTATTTTTAAATATCAGAACATAATTCTGCACTGGAAATGCCAAGGTGAATATCAGATAGAGAGCTAGATAAATAAATTTACAGATAGACAG
Source organism: Birgus latro (assembly GCA_018397915.1). Taxonomy (NCBI): domain Eukaryota; kingdom Metazoa; phylum Arthropoda; class Malacostraca; order Decapoda; family Coenobitidae; genus Birgus; species Birgus latro. The sequence goes on along the minus strand of JAGKTI010001410.1, from coordinate 55,122 downwards.
ATACCGAGACATTCATTCTACCTCCCGAGTCCCCAACACAATACTTCCCATTAAATGTTATATCAAAATCCTCCGTCACTACCTCCATTGTCTACCAGTTTCAGCAAAAAGGTTAGTTAAGCAAGGGAGAGCCTTCTTTCTTATCCTGTTTTATTCTAACAATTTAGTCAACGAAGCTGGCAAACATGAGCTAACCATTAGCCAACTGCAATTATTCTCTTATTATTGCTAATGCAAATGTTTTCATTGAGCACAAGCGATTAGCGAAACTTTTCTAATTAGGGGCAATTGATTCAGCCCACACTAACCCCATCAGTGCACAATGTTTCCTGAACTGGATAAAACCATCTGGCGAGCAAGAATAAAGTACCCTATAAAATACTGTACAGTACTTGGTTGGATGGCTATGATAAGTGGTTTATCACTATGCCCCTACCTGAACTTCTCCCACTCTGCAGTCACACACACACCCACACATACACACTTTGGGTTCCATTCACTATCGCCAATTATGATAGCTTTTCTAGGGCAGCAGTGAGGCAGAGGGTGAACAGGTTCGATCACTCCTATCATCAGTGAGGCAGAGAGGGTGAACGAGATCAATTTGGCTCTCTTTTGTATTGTTTTTGCTTTTTCTTGGAAGGAACATTATGCAGGCCTGTGACCTTTGGTTCCTTCTTCCTTGCATTAAAAAAAAAAAAAATACCCTTACTGCTGTGCTGTGAATACAACAAAAATGGTGGATGCTGCTTTGAATGCCCATCTGGCACTGCTCATTTCAGATATTGTGTTAATTATCTACTCTGTAAATTTTATCCCATTTTCATAACATAATACTGTAAGTTCCTGATCCTTGATTCGCAACAGTCACGGCAGAAAAAACAGCATAGCTGTAATTTCAGGCAGTGCTGTTTAATGTTACCATTGTTTTTCCAGTTTTTCTCTACCAGTATTATAATACTGTTTCCTTGTACAATATGCTTGTCTTGAATTAAACAAAATACCAGTAGAGAAGCCATCCTAACAAGGGTAAACGAATTTCCATATGGGACAGACGTCTTTTATAATGACTCAGCAGTCTTGCAAGCCAACCTCTTTCCAATATGGTTGCCTTCTCAGTTAGTGAGTGGATGGCAAGTGTAGTGATAATGATTGCCTTTCAGAAGGTTAGCAGGCAGTTCACCAGTGATCGTGCTAACTTCCGACTGGATGAACGCTAGGCGCTAAGCTGTTAAATTGCTAAACTGCTAAAATGCCGTAACTCCAGACAGTATTGTTTAATGTGCAACGGTTTTTCCCATTTTTCACTAACAGTAATATAAGACTGTTACCTTCTATGATATTCTTGTCTCGAATGAAACAAAATATCAGTAAGAGAAGCTAGCCTAACAAGGGTTCCTGAATTTCCATATGGGACAGACATCTTTTACAGTGACTCAGCAGTCATGCTAGCCAACATCTCCAATATGATTCCCTTACTAGTTAGTGATTGGATGGCAAGCAAAGTGGTAGTGACTGCATTTCAGAAGGTTAGCAGGGAGTTTGCCAGTGATAATGTTAGCATGCTAAAGTCTGGTGTATGCTAGATGCTAAATTGCAAAACTGCTATACTGCTAAACCCCTAGACCATCACATTGCCAATTGTAAACAAACCTTGAGTGTTCTGCTCTTGAACTTGGATGTTTCTAATTGTAAAATCTGAGTACAGTAATCTCTCTAATATCCTGACGCCCAATAACCAGACACCCCAATGTCCGGACAGTTTGGGCCTGGGACCCCAGAATGGCCAAAAATCAAGGGGGGAAAAAAATCCGAATTTTTTTCGACCCATAATTTGAACGTGGTGCGCGGTGCCGAACAGCTGTGTTTACGCGCGCTACCTGCTCCCCAGGCTCCCCTACCCAGTTCCTGCTCAACTACCATCGTGAGTAAACAATCATCGGACTGGGTGCCGCTTGTGCTGGTCTTTGTTTAACCCCTTAACCGCAGGCCGTCACCCTCGTGACGGTCGGGCGCAATGGATCAAACCGCGGGACATCACTTTGATGATTCTGTGTTGTTTTGAATTCGCCCGGGCTTTCAAGTGGTGACTTGTATTATCTATCGGTACAGCCAATGTCCAACAATAGTCAGAGCTGCTAATGTCGTCAGTACTCCCATTCATTGTTGACAATTTAGCCATTTTCCCCCATTCTAGACTTCCCTCCCTACCTCCCCTCCATTACCTTCTCGTGTCGTCTGCTCAGCCGCTCTGTGCTACGCAAATCTTCCCCGGATTTTTCCACTGATTTCATCCATTGATATGAGTTCTATGCCCTTTCTTATACAAAATAGTATATGTATAAAAAAAATAAGGTAATTGATAGTGCCATACACATGGAATTGGCTAATTATCACTTGGCAACATCCTACCTGCACTCATTCGCTAATTGCCCCTGCTTTTTTTCCCTTGAAATATGCTGTATGACCTGTTCTTGTAATGTGAATAAAGAGAAGCGTGAGTGATATTTATATTCACCTGAAACTACCTAATTTATTATGTATTGTCTAGATTTCCTACGACTTATTTCATAGCATATATATTAGCAGCTGACATTTTCAACCCATGGCTTAGATGGCTACCCAGATACGTACATCATTCAGTTCACTGTCATCATTCAAGGTGGAATCACGTCGCAGTCGCGCCCCTCCATTTCCGCTGCTTTTGCGGCCCTTGTAAAAGGTCTTGTGACCTCTACCCCTACTAAACATCATGTGGGAAGTGGTAAAGGACTGTAGATATGTATATAAGTGTAATAAAGTACTAGAAATAATAAAATGTGAGAGTGTATATGAATAAGAAATGACAGAATACAAGCGGCGGACTCGCACGAGTGGGAGGCTCGTACGCACTTGTATTTTACATTGCTTTCGCAGTTTTTTTTTTTTTGTATGAATTCCAAACTACTTGGAAATCATTGAATAGTGTTTCTAGTGATAATACCAGGCAGTGGTATTCATATTACGAGATGTTGGGAAGTGTAAAGTAGAGACTTCGTTACCCAACTTCAGAAGTCTCCACAAGTCCTGTGGTAGTCGACGAAGGCTCAACTAACATCCCAGGCGATAGCTGAATGTATGTGCCATATGCATATGTAATTATAATATTTTAGGACTAATAACTGATTTTTGGCAAATATTTTTAAAAAGTCAGTCGAAGCGTGAATATCCCCGCGGGACGGGCACGGCGCGCCTCCGACGACCCCGCGGTTAGGGGGTTAAACAATTATAATTCATAGTGTTAAGGATTAAGTGCAGCACAACACTGGAGTACTGTACTGTATGTGCTTCAAGAGCATTTTCACCACTGTCAGAGCCTTAGAGGTGGGGTACTCTTCGTAACAATCTAGAAATATCGTACAGTTTTCCTTATAGATGCATAAACCTGTGGAATAGCCTGGACAAAGAGATCGTCCAGTCTAGAAACTTAAAGGAGTTTAAGGCAAAATTTGACTTATTGAGAAACAGACAAATGACGAGATAAAGGTTGCGATTTGGAATGTAAGGGGTATGAATGATGAGGTGAAAGAGAGAGAGATTGTACAGGTGCTCGAGAGTGCGAAAGTGGATATATGTGGAATAACTGAAACTAAATGGCGAGGTGAGAGTGTGAGAGAATGGGAATATGGTTGGGGTATATGCGCGGGAGTGGGTGAGAATGAGAGGGTGAAAGAGGGAGTATGTATTGCTGTGAGCAACAGGTGGAAGGAGAATGTAAGAGAGTATGGATCAGTTGGGTCAAGGATTGTGTGGGTAAGAGTGAAAGTTGGACTACAAATGTGGGCAATTGTACAATTGTGCGTGTATGCGCCAACGCAAGACCATGTAAGTAGAGTGAGAGAAGAGTTTTGGACAAATGTGGAAGCCTGCTTGGAAAAGTTTGAAAGGAATGAGAGAGTGTTTCTGATTGGAGATATGAATGGAAAAGTAGGGAATGAGAAGGTGGATGGAGTGGTTGGTGAGTGGGGTGTGCCTGCAGAGATGGATGAGAATGGCAGTGCTTTAGTGGACATTTGTGCTGGGAGGGGGTTGGTGGTAGCTAATACCCTCTTCAGGCACAAAATGATCCATAGGTATACATGGCGAGTGGTGAGAAGAGAGGACGGTGGAATGAATGAACGGAAGGCAATGATTGACTATATGTGTGTGGATGAAAGGATGAGAAGATGTGTAATGGATGCAAGAGTATATAGAGGTTGGGGGAGTGGACTTTCTGACCACCACTTGGTGGTGGCCAGAATCAGAGTCCAAACAAGATGGAGGAAGAGAAGAAGGGAAAGACAGGAGGAAGTATTTGTTACAAGGAGGGTAGAAAAGTTACAAGAGGATGGAATAAAGGCTGAATATAAAAGGGAAGTGGAGGAGCGATTGGGTAAATACAGATTGGAGCAGATGGGGGACGTGGAGGGTGTGTGCAAGGTATTGACAGAAGAAATCTGTGCAGCATGTGAGGTGGTGTGTGGGGTGAAGAGAAGACGAAAGGGGGTTCAGGGAACAGCATGGTGGACTGAAGAGGTGAGAGAGGCTGTGGCACAAAAGAAGAAAGCATATAATGGGTGGATGAGGAACAGGGGCAACAAAGAAGCTGAGAGACGGATGAGAGAGTTATATGTAGTGAGGAGGAGAGAGGTGAAAAGATTAGTAAGAGAGAGTAAGAAGAGAGTGGATGAGGAATTTGGAAGGATTTTGAGTGTAAAGAGGAGGGAATGTAAGAAAATGTTCTGGAAGGAGGTAGAGCTAGACAGGGTGCCAACGAAGTCAGTGGGGGTGTGAAACATAAAAATGGTAGATTACTTGTGGAGAAGGGAGAAAAAGTAAACAGATGGAGAGAACACTTTAATGAACTGTTGAACATAGAGAATGAAAGTAATGCAAGTATAAGTGGCTGGGGAATGGCAGGGAGAAGGAGGGTTGTGAGAAGAGAGAAAGAAATCACCAGGATGGAAGTTGTGGAAGCAATGAAGAAAGTTAAAATGGGGAAAGCCCCAGGAATTGATGGAGTGTGTGGTGAAATGCTGAAGCATGGGGGAGAGATAGTAATAGAATGGATGTGGAAGGTGTGCAGATTGGCTTGGGAGGTGGGTAGAGTCCCGGAGGATTGGAAGTCAGGTATAATTATTCCTTTGTACAAAGGAAAAGGGGAAAAAGCAGTGTGTGGTAATCATAGGGGCATTTGCCTTCTCAGTGTAATAGGAAAAATATATGGTAGGATACTTATTGACAGAGTTAGGGAAATTACTGAGGAATTAGTTGGAGAAGAGCAAGGACATTTTAGGAAGGGAAGAGGTTGTGTAGACCAGATATTCATTCTTAGATCCTTAGTGGAAAAGTTTCTAGAGAAGGGCAAGAAGTTGTATGCAGACTTTATGGATCTGGAGAAAGCATATGACAGGGTGGATAGACAAGGTTTGTGGAAGGTATTAAGAATATATGGAGTGGATGGGAAGTTGTTGAAGGCAGTGAAGAGTATGTATGAGGGTGCTAAGGCTGCAGTGCGTGTGGATGGCAAACTGAGTGAATCTTTCCATTTGAAGGTTGGATTGAAACAAGGATGTGTCATGTCTCCATGGTTGTTCAATCTGTATATGGATGGGGTTATAAAAGAGATACAAGTTCGGGCAGTGGATGTTGGAGCGGCCCTAGTGAGAGAGGGCAGTGTTTGGAAACTCCCTGTACTGTTGTTTGCAGATGATACTGTGTTGTTGAGCAAAGATGAAGGGGAGCTGCAAGGCTTGGTAGACGAGTTTGGGAGAGTGTGTAAGAAACGGAATCTAAAGGTGAATGTAGGGAAGAGTAAAGTGATGGTCTTCGAGAGAAGTGAAGCCAGTGAATGTACAGTGAGATTGGATGGGAAGGATATGGAGAATGTGAGAGAATTTAAGTACTTAGGCAGTGTGATGAGTAAGGATGGAAGTCTGAATGGTGAAGAGCTCGAAAGGGTGCAGCAGGGAAGGAAGGTTGCTGGTTCATTGAAAGCAGTGATAAGAAACTGGGAAGTGAGCATGGAAGTGAAAAAGTTGTTACATGACAGTATTGTGATACCAACTCTGACATATGGAAGTGAAGCTTGGACCCTGTTGGAAGGACAGAAGTCAAGAGTGAGAGCAGTGGAAATGAGTTATTTGAGAGGAGCATGTTGAGTCCCATGGAGAGACAGACTAACAAATGAGGAAGTGAAGGAGCATTGTGGTGTGGTTGAGGATGTGATGGGAAGCGTTAGGAGAAACACGTTAAGGTGGTTTGGGCACGTGGAGAGGATGGAGAGTGAAAGACTGATGAGGAGAGTGTATGTGAGTGAGGTGGAGGGGGCAAGAGGGAGGGGGAGGCCGAGGATGGGATGGAGTGGAGAGGTATATGAGAAAGGGGGGTGTGAGTTGGGAGCGTGGTAGTGAAATGGCAGGGGACAGAGTGACATGGAGGCGATTTGTTTGTGGCCACCCCGTGCGGGATTAAGGCGTCTGGCAATAGATAGATAGAGAAACAGAGACGGGACCCCGCGAGCGTAGCTCATTTCCTGTATATCACAATTAGGTAAATACACAGGCGGACAAAAACATTATTGCTCCGCCTTGTAAAGACGGGCGACAATTATCCTGGTAGATACTTATTCAGTACTTGTGTTTCTTGAATATAAGTACTCTACCACAGCTGTGCACATAAGAGTAGCAATTTGTATCATACTTTCACTAGTTTGTTGAAGAAATGCTTAGCCTCATGCTTCTGGAAGTATTTCTACTCTACCACAGCTGTGCACATATGAGTAGCAATTTGTATCATACTTTCACTAGTCTGTTGAAGAAATGCTTAGCCTCATGCTTCTGGAAGTATTTCCCAACAATTATCTGACCCTTGCCTCTTGTATAATTTGAGTTTAATCTGAAATATTTTTCAGCTACCATATTGTCATGTCCGCTGAAGATTTTATGTACTTGAATGAAATCCCCTTGCAGCCTGTGCTTGGTTAAGGTAAACAGATTCAGCTCTTCTAAATTCCCTGTATGATTTGCTTCTCAATCTAGGTATTATTTTTTGCACCCTTTTGTGGTCAGTTACATGCATCCCCTATTTATCCATGGTAATGACAAAGTTGAGGTTGTCAGATTCTTCACTAGAGGTCTAAATAGCATTGGCTGCATGTTTTCATTTAAAAGTCACCAATCAGACACTGTATTTCTTGGAGAGATTGGTTACTGACTTTCTGACCATTATATACTACATATAGTTAGAGTGGGAAGAATGGTGTAGATATGGCTTTAATATGCCTCCTAGGGAATGCAGCTTATTTTATTTATTTCTTTTTTAATCCACAGCATTGCACTACCAGCAATCATAATGTGCCCTGGAATGTCAACAATATTTGGGTCAGGTCTTCTGTTTCTGTGCGGACTCGCATACGGCATGATGGCACTTGGGCGCAAGTAAGTACCTCACTCTTTGTCCTCTCATATCTGTACCTCTTCTGTCCATCTCTATCATGTATGTTTTGTACACTACTCCAGCCAACCCCTCCTTGACCACCTTGATACTGTGAATAACTTTTTAATTTTTTCTTCTTCCAGTTTCAGAATATTTATCATTCTTGTTCAGTAATGGTAAAGTTTATAAAATAGTAATGCAGAAATTTTTTAAAAAGTATATTAAAATAGTACTGCGGAATCTCCTAAATTGCGGTCTTACGAGACTAGGCACAGGCCGTGATTTGAAAAGTTCACGAGTTAAAAGTAACTAATCTTATGGGGAAAATTTCCTATGAGTCTGTCTTCTTAGAAAAGTTTCCCCCCCTTACCCCCAAACCTACATCAGACTGGTCTAAACCTACATCAAAATCATCTCCAGTGAACACGAACAACCTGGAAAGGAAATTAGTGAAGCATATTTAATGGAAATGAACAGTATTGTAAGATTCTTACCTGACTCTGACTGGCAACATTGCTTGAATGGAATGGGGGAGGGAGGAGGAGTTTGGGACACTCTGGCCATCTTTGTTTTTGGCCGTGATCCTTGTAGGCAGAAGACGTTTAGGCCGTACCTAACGTAACGTAACCCAACCTATATTTTGGCCGTAAGGCAGTTCGGTCATTCGCCACTTTAGGCTGCTACGGCCGAAGTGACTGGGACGTGGGGGGAGGGGTTCCATGGCTTGAGACAGACTACAGCCTCCCAGTACAAAGTGAGTATGCTGCTGCCTCATGCTGCCACCTCATTCTGCCACCTCTGTGCCACTTTCTCCTCATCATTCTCCCTCAGGATAATATGCTATGAAATTTTGCACCAAAGTGGAACTTGCATACAGTGTAATGTCTAGTTCAGCAAGCTTGAGATTAAGTAGCCACACAACAAATATGGATAATAAATTGAACAAGGGGCATTCATTCAAATTAGTAGTATTTATTTACCGATACTGCTGAATGTAAGTGAGGGGACTCTTCATCCACTCACTGATATGCTTTTTCACTTGCCCTACTTTACATTAAATAACAAGCCAGATGGTTTCTTTTACCCCAAGAAGCCATTTATTGTGATGGTTGGTAACTGTTTATCCAAATGAGCACCTGGTGACCTAGTGGATTATGGTCCTATAAGTGGATGTGGTCATGACGTAAAGGTAGTAGGAGTATTATTAGTAGTTTCTCAGGCAGTCTGGCCGAACAGCCTCGAGTCCCTTATATAGGCCATGGCCGAGACTGGGCTCTCCCACAGAGCTCTCAAGGAGTGTATGTTGTGTTGTTGGCACAGGCAATTGTGTGCAATGCAGTCTTCCATAATGTTCTTGGTATGGGGTGCTGTGTTGCATCCTGGACAGACATCAGCGACAGAGTCATCCAGCCTCTTCTGACAACTTAAGAGGGCTGGATGATGCCCACATCTCAGCCTGGCCAGGTGAACCCTGTTCTCACATGGAGGTGGGATTCAGAGAGGTGGATATTAGGAGGCCTTGCATACAGCTGTGTGTTGTCTTTGAGTGACTGAATGGAGCATTGAGTGATTTGGATGTGGATATGCTTCTTGAAACTGGTTTAAGGCAGGTGAGGAGGGAGAGATGACAAAATTTGTATATGATGTCATTTGCTGGGTGTTGTTTTGAATTTCCTTGGTGTGTATGGATGTGCTGCCAAGTGTAGTGTATGGTGTGGGTTTGTGGAGGCTGCGGGAAGAATTTGTGCCTCTCAAGTCTAGATGATCCTTGACTTTGAGAACTTTGGTTTCTTGGTGTAGATGGTCTGTAGGTGTAGTAGCTGTGCAGCCTGTGATTATTTTTGGGTCTTGTTCTGTATGATCTGTAGGGTGTTGTGTTTCAGTGAGGTTAGAAGCCCAAGCAGGGCTTGTATAGTTTATCGCCGAATGTATACAGTCGACCCTTGAATCAGTGGACTAATAGGGGGGGATGAGTGTCCGTTGCTTGAAAAAGTCTGCTGCTTGAAAATGAAGGGAAAAATAGCCTAAAAGTCGAAAAATAGCAAAAAAAGTACAATGGTATTGAAGATGATGTGGAGCAATGCTGTCGCAGACTAGTTTATCTCACAATATCCCATTTTCTATGGACCCATTATATTATGACTTGCTTCATGTGTACAGTGCAGTACAGCACTGTGTTAGAGTAATTTTTTATGTTCAACTACAGTATCGTTTATTTTGGTACAGTACCTGTAAAGAGAAATACTGTATATAGTTAGAAATGAATGAAAATGTACACTCACAGTCACTGATTTCTGCCCAGAGGCTTCCCCTTTCTAGCCCTGTATACAAAAGGAAGAGGAGAGGGGGGGGATGAAACGAGCTCCTCCCACCTCTACCCCAGCTCCCAACCCTCCCCGTACTCCAACCATCCCCCGTACTCCAACCATCCCCCACCCCACCTGTCGTTCTTAACTGGCAGTTACATCTTGCGCTGATTTCATGGTTAACACTCTTGGTCCCCCTGCAAATACAAACACAGAACACTAGGATATGTTAAAAGTGTATGATATAACTATCAACATGCTGCAGCAAGAAATTAATGTATTATGACATTGACAGTAAAACAAAAACGTTAACAACGGCCACCTCAGGCCTCACATTTTGGGTGCACTGCTTTGGACACACACACACAGGCCGCCGACACACACACAGGTCGCCAACAGAGGCAGACGTCTTCCTGGATCGCAGGGAAATAATCGCTGAATCAGCGACGAAAGGAGACTAGCCTATTGTGATGTGATTATGTGAATGAGTGCGTGAGTGGTGGTCCCGTCGGACATTAGTTAAAAAAATAAAAAAAACTCAGGTTTCGGGATAAAGAGAACAAGATACAGTGGAATAGAAAAGTTTCCATATGGTTGTACCATGGCGGAAAGCGACGGCAATTTGCTTACATCTTGCGAAAGGGAATTTGTGGGCTTCTTCTGTCAAGGTCTGGGAAATGGAAGCATTAAACTGAATCAAACAAGAGTAGCAGGAGTAGAAAAAATGGCAGAGAGGAATGTCCAGGAATTAAAAAGGGTATGGGTAGTAATTAGAGAGCTGCAGGAGCAGACCCTAGACCAGGAGAGAGAGAGATCAAAGTCTTACAGAACAAGCTGGAAAAGGTTTGCATATGCATTGTGGAACAAGAAAGAGAAGTCACGGAATTAAAAGTGAGTAATGAATCTGCCACAAATGAAATAAAACAGCTCAAGAGGGAAACCAAGAGGTTGGAAGAAGAAAGAGACAGATTGAAAAGTAAATTAGATGAACATTTTGAGGAAATCAAGGAGCAACATAAGGGGTGGAAGAAAATTCAGGAGGAAGGGAATGTAAATTTGAAAGAGATTATAGAACAACAAAGCAAGGAAAAGGTGGAGAAGGAAGTGGTTAGCGTACTGAAAAGTAGAGAATCTTTAGTCAGGGATGTAGCAGATAAGAAAAAATGTTGTTTTTGTTGTTGTTGCAGATAAGAAAAAATGTGTAATAATTTTAGGGGTAAAAGAAAAGCGTATGACAATAAGATCTGAAAGAGAAAAAGAAGAATTGAGTAAAGTTAAAGAAATAATGTCAGTAGTCATGGAGGGTCACAACGAAGCCCAAGAAGAGATTGAAGAAGTGTTTAGGTTAGGTAAGTACGAGGAAGGAGGGGCAAGGCCATTGAAGGTGAAGTTCAAGTCCCAGGTAATAGTAAATGAAATCATGAATAGGACATGGAAGTTAGCAGGCAAAGAGGGGTTCAAAAATGTTTGGCTAAGAAGAGATGCAAATGAGGAAGAAAGAGCTAAAATAAAGGAGTTAGTAAAGGAAGCAAAGGCAAAAAACGAACAGAGAACGGAGGAGGAGAAGACAGTGTTTTATTGGAGAGTTATGGACCAGAAATTGAGGAAGTGGCACCGACGGAGAGGAGGAGAGAAGAGGGTATAAGTAATAACGAAAAAAGTTTGGAAGTGGCGTACAATAATGTTTTCGTTTTCGTTTTCGTTTTTGAAGGCTCCAACATGCTTGCATGCGTCGGCCTTGGTCACCTAATGGCGGCTCTCCATGCTGCTCGATCCCTGGCAGCCTTCCTGTTCAGTCCCTTAGCCCATAAGTCACACTTAATGAAGTTGATGGATTAATATCGGCAATGTTAGAAATCAATGATTTCTCGAGGGTACATGAACCTAATGTTATGTGCTTTGTAGAGACTAAGTTAAGGGAGAATATTGATATCCATATGGGAGATGGCAAATACAAATTGTGGAGAAGAGACAGAAAAGATGAAATGGGAGGAGGAGTGATGATAGCAGTGAAGAACAACTTAAGTGTAGATTCTGTGGAAATGGGAGAGGGTTGGGCCGAAGTGATAAACATGAAATTAGAAACTGGAGAGAACTGTAAGAGAGATATAGCAGTAGTATATGTTCCACCTAAGACAAGAGCATGGATTGATGGTGAATACCAGGAGATGTTGTCAGACATGGTTAGCTACCTACAGAAAGTGATTGAGAAAAGCAACAATATAATTCTAATGGGTGATTTTAATTGTAAAGAGGTGAACTGGGAGCAATGGGACTCAGGAGGCGGTGAAGATTCGTGGGGTACTACATTGTTAAACATTGTAATGAATAATGTAATGATGCAGTGGGTCAAAGAAGAGACACAATTCCGAGTTGATGACACCCCAGCAAGATTAGATTTACTGCTAACCAAAGAACCTGACGTAATTGAATCCTTGAAATATCTGTGTCCTGTAGGAAAAAGTGATCACGTGGTCATTGAGTTCCAGATGATAATAGGGAACGTGGTGCCAAGAGACAAGCTTTATAGGCAGGGAAGATACAACTTTGGGAAAGCAAACTTTACAGAATTGAGAAAATTTTTTGAAAATGCAGATTGGAGAAAATTCAGAGAAACAAGAGAGATTCAGAGGAAGTGTGATATCTTTCTAGACCTCTATAATTCAGGAGTGGAAAAATATGTTCCAAGAGTAAGTGGGAAAGAAAACAGGAAAAAGGAGTGGTTTAAGAGAAGGTGTATGATAGCGAAAAAAGAGAGGGACATGGCGTGGAACAAATGGAGAAAGAGAGGTAATAACAGAACAAAGGAAGAATATAAAAGAACTAGAAATGATATACAAGAATTCTTAGAGAGGAATAAAGGAACTTTGATAAAGGTATAATCGACAAATGTAAGGATGAACCCAATTTGTTTAATAGATTTGTTAATGGCAAATTGAAACAAAAGGAAGGAATCACCGAACTGAAAGTAGAAGGAGAGGTCTATAAAGATGCGGCAATGCAAGCTGAAATAATGAACAAATGTTTCCAATCGGTTTTTACTAAAGGAGTTTGTGGAGGGGGAGCGAGTGACTAGGAATGTAGTGATAAAAGATATAAAAGTGGAAGTGCAGGAAGTGCACAAATTTCTGGAAACTCAGGATGTAAGGAAAGCCCCAGGACCAGATGGAATTTCAAATTGGGTACTGAAGGAATGTAGAGAACAGCTGGCCGATAAGATTCACAGTTTAACTGTGTGTTCGCTGGAAGAAGGGAAAGTGCCTCGGGAATGGAAGAGAGCAAATGTAGTACCAATTTACAAGAGAGGAAACAAGGAAGAACCCCTGAACTATAGACCATTGTCCCTAACCAGCATGGTTGCAAAATTGTGCGAGAAGATTCTGAAAGATAGGTGGATAAAATATCTGGAAGAGATGAATATTTTGACTGAAAGTCAATTTAGATTCAGAAGTGGAAGGTCAATTGTTTCCAACTTGTTGAGCTTTTACTCAAGAGCGATTGATATGCTACAGGAGAGAGACGGTTGGGTGGATTGTGTGTATTTAGATTTGGAGAAGGCCTTTGACAAGGTACTCCATAAGAGACTAATGTGGAAATTAGAGCATATAGGAGGACTGAAGGGTAACCTCCTGGAATGGATGAGAGACTTTTTGAGAGACAGACAAATGAGGACAGTAATAAAGGACAGGACGTCTGGATGGAGAGAAGTAACAAGTGGTGTCCCACCCTTCACCTTTCCATTCGGTTCCTGCAACGTCCATCTCAGCAGTTACTTCAACAAAAAAGGGATGAGGCTATGTCACACCTAATGTCTGATTTGGCTCGTATCTCTGATTGGGGTAAAAATAATCTTGTTATTTTTAATGCCTCAAAAACTCAGTTCTTACACTTATCAACCCGACAAAATCTTCCTCAGGATTACCCACTCGTTTCGTTTTTGAAGGCTACAACATGCTTGCATGCGTCGGCGTTTTTGGATTGGAGCGTGTAGCATTTTATAACCGGATGCCCTTCCTGATGTCTACCAATGACCCTTGGGTGGATTCGATCCTCCGACCCTACGGCCAGAGCGGAGCGCTCTAACCCACCGAGCCACGGCTGCTACTAATGTTTAATAATGAACAGTTATGTCCTGCATCATCCTTGAACATGCTTGGGGTTTCATTCTCTCGGGATTTGTCTTGGAAAGAACATATTACATCTCTTGTGAAGTCTGCTTCCAAGAGATTAGGTGTGCTAAGCCGATTCCGAACTTTCTTTACCCCTGCACAGTTGTTGACCTTGTACACGGGTTTTATTCGCCCGTGTATGGAGTACAACTCTCATGTGTGGGGAGGCTCCCCACATTCAGCTCTTCTCAATAGGGTGGAGTCAAAGGCTTTTCGTCTCATTAACTCTCCTCCTCTTACTGATTCCCTTTAACCTTTGTCTCTTCGCCGCACTGTTGCATCTTTGTCTCTCTTCTATCGCTACTTCAATGGTCACTGTTCCTTTGAACTGTCTGCTTGCATCCCTCCACCTGTACGACGGGCACGTAGTACCCGTCTAGCAACAAACTCTCATCCCTTTTCTGTCCAACTCTCTAATGCAGTAGTTAACCGATACTCCCAGTCCTTCATGTATGCAACTGGTCAACTCTGGAACTGTCTTCCTCTGTCTGTATTTCCTACTTCCTATGATCTCCAGTCTTTCAAACGCAGTGTCTCCAGGCATCTCGAATTGAACGGATCTTGATTTTGGCTCTCTTTTGTACTGTTTTTGCTTTTTCTTGGAAGGAACAGTATGCAGGCCTGTGACCTTTGGTTCCTTCTTCCTTGCATTAAAAAAAAAAAAAAAAAAAAAAAAAAAAAAAAGGGCTCGGTGTTGGCACCAGTAATGTTCCTGATTTACGTAAATGATATGGTAGATGGAGTGAACAGTTACGCAAGTCTGTTTGCTGAAGATGCAAAGATCTTGAGAAAGGTAGAGGTTGAAGGGGACTGTAAAATGCTGCAGAAGGATCTGGATAGGATACATGATTGGAGTCGGATGTGGGAAATGAAATTCAACGCAAAAAAATTAAAATATTGGAAATGGGTAATAGCATCAAGAGACCATCACTGAATTATATGATGGGAAATGAACCAATCACAAAAGCGAGAGAAGAGAAAGATCTAGGAGTGCTGGTCCAGGATAGTTTGTCACCTGAAAAACACATTAACCCTTTTGCACACCGTTAGTTTTGTTAAGTTTCACGGCTCACGATTTTACTTGCCCGTGCCCACCACCAGGCCGCCCACGTGACACAAAATGCACGTATCTTTGCCTTATTTTCGCCACTCAAATCTCTAACTATGGCCCTGAAATTCACATCACCTTATTCGCCGATGTTTGTTCTAGCTGATAAGGCAAAAGAAAAACCAGAAAAATACGAATAAAAGTACGTTAGGCTGCCGTGAATAAACATTTCGGAATGTTGATCTCACTTCCCAACATCGTTGTTAGGAAATAGGTCCCAAAATTTTCTGCAGCTATGGAAAGGAAGACAGAATGGTTTAACAACAGATGTAGAATGGCACGTGAGGCAAGAAAAAGAGCATGGAATAATGTGAGAAGTAGCTATAGTGAAAGGGCTTGGGAGGAGTACAAGCAGGTAAGAAATGAATATGTAAGAGTACGGAGAGAAGAAGAAAGGAAATACGAAAAAGATATTGTAACTAAATGTAAAAAAAAGCCAAAAGTATTTTATAGGCTTGTAAATAGTAAAATGAAAGTTAAGGACAGTATAATACAATTGAGGGATGGAGATGAAACTTACGAAAGAGAAGAAGAATTGTGTGGAATAATGAATAACAAGCTGCAGTCAGTCTGTGTATTGGAGGAGGAATTTAGGGAGCCTGAAGTGGAACCCAGGCTGACGGGAACGGCAGAAATTACAGTTGACGTGAATAAGGTGCTACAGCTGATGAGAGATTTGGTTGTGAGAAAAGCAGCAGGACCAGAAGGTGTGGCTGGATAGATCATGAAGGATGTGATGATCTTTAACCCGTCACGTCCCGACCAATTTCCAACCTATGATACCCCAAAATCCCGAGCATTTTTGGAATTTTTTTTAATTGGCTCAAAGCTTCACTTTTGGTGAGAAACATCGAAAATTCATAGAGAAATCGCGATCCTGTGCTTAAAAATATTGATACAGGTGTCATGCAACCTTACGTTTTCCTTCTTTTTCAGGGTACCTGGCTAAAGATGAACTATGGAAGGTTTAACAGATTCAAGCCACTTTCAATTACGTATTTATTTATGTGTTTGGTACGAATTTATGTGTAGTAACAGACTATATTGGTTTTCACACATTTATATAGGCAATAGAAGCATTGTTCTGTCACCAAACACATCCACATATGGCACCTTCCTTTATGACATTACCACCTCATCACTTCTGTTCGTTTTCCTCTAGCTTCTCTATTTCTTTGTCCTCCACCTCAGGAATCACTTTCACTGTGAATTTCGTCATTGGAGAGACCGTGGGGCAACATACCTTTACTGGCCAGTTTACTGCTAACAGATGAATTGCCCAGTGTGGGAGGGAGGGGGGGGGTTAGGTGGGGCCAGGCAGTATCCCCGCTTGACAGCAAGTAGAGGAAGGTCTCCCACATATGCCTACCAAAAATCACCCATGAAACTTGAAAATTATGCAAATTATGACCCTTGCATTTGCGCGTTGTACCATACATCGATGGGTGTAGCTTTGACAAAGCATCACAACGTACCCATACGTTGATTGGATTCCTCAGGTTGAGACAGCAAACGATCAACTTGGGTGAGAGAGCAGACTTAAGTCAAAGATATCATAGAAGTTATAAAAGATCAGAAATGGAGGTGGGCAGGCCATGTAGCAAGAACTAGGGATAACTGATGGAGCTAGAGGTTGACTGACTGGACACAAGGAGGTTGTAATTGTAGCAGAAGGCCAGACAGGATGTGGAGAGATGAGATAGAGAAATTTGCAGGGAAAATGTCGTAAAGATTGGCTCAGTCAAGGAATTCATGGAGAAACTTGAGGGAGGCCTTTGTTCAGCAGTGGACTTGTAATGGCTGATGATGATGATGATGATGATGATATATATATATATATATATA
>JAGKTI010001410.1:0-18227 GCA_018397915.1 Birgus latro | reverse complement strand
TTTCTTACACACTCTCCCAAACTCATCTACCAAGCCTTGCAGCTCCCCTTCATCTTCACTCAACAACACAGTATCATCTGCAGACAACAGTACAGGGAGTTTCCAAACACTGCCCTCTCTCACTAGGGCCGCTCCAGCATCCACTGCCCGACCTTGTATCTCTTTTATAACCCCATCCATGTACAAATTGAACAACCATGGTGACATGACACATCCTTGTTTCAATCCATCCTTCAAATGGAAAGATTCACTCAGTTTGCCATCCACACGCACTGCAGCCTTAGCACCCTCATACATACTCTTCACTGCCTTCAACAACTTCCCGTAAGCATCAGGCCTGTATTCAGTTTGCAGTTACATGAACTGACTGTGGGTATCGTGACATCCAAGATTATTAGTTTATGACCCAGGCCTTTATGTATTTTTGCTGATATCTGTGTCTTTGGATCCATTTGATAACACCAATGTTTAGCAGTTTTTTTCTCTGACTGTCACACACCAGTTGTTAGTGATTTTGGTCAAGAAATTCCCTGGCCGAAAATCCCTCTTCTGCTAACAGCAGGAGTTGAACAGCACTTAATTTAACACTTAAGAAATTTTTTTTTTGAAAAATTTGAATATTGTTTAAAGAACCTTAGCCCCCTTGCAAAAAGATGCCAAAAAGAAAGTGTGACATTTGCAGAATCTACCTGAGTGGCACTGAAAAGAGAAAGATAAAGGCAGTAAAAGACAATGAAGTCAAACGTCTCAGTGGAGCAATGGAGAAATTTA
The DNA here is from genome assembly GCA_018397915.1 of Birgus latro. Lineage (NCBI taxonomy): Eukaryota > Metazoa > Arthropoda > Malacostraca > Decapoda > Coenobitidae > Birgus > Birgus latro. The sequence goes on along the minus strand of JAGKTI010001410.1, from coordinate 17,456 downwards.
TCATTAAAAAGAATGACACTGAGACCGAAGAGTCAGACTGAATCAGTCAGTTCCATGGAGGTCCATGATCTGCCCAATCTTCTTGCAGCTCCTTCTATGCAAATTGCTGAACAAGCTACATCATCATCTAGCTTGCCTCAGCAGCGGACATCAGAACTCAAGAGGAAAGACAGCAGCCTTGATATTAGCTTTACTGAAAATTATGAGGATACTTCCCCTTGGCCAAAAATTCTTTCCACAGCTCAGCAAGATTTTCTGGTCTCAAAGGGTCCACATAAGTTAGATTTGAACCATGAATTCCCCAAAGATGCAGCAGGCAGGAAATTTTTCAATTCCTTCTTACAACACAAATTATCAAATGGGGAGGTGATGCAGAGAAAATGGCTTGTGTATTCAGTTTGAAAAAATCAGATATTTTGTTTTTGTTGTAAGCTTTTTTCCAGTGTTAATGCCATGCTGTCCTCTGATGTTTCATGACTGGTCCAATGCTAGTGTGCGTTTAGTTGAGCATGAAAAGTCCAGTGGTCACGTGTAGGCAAGTGTTCAATGTTTTGAGGCTGAGCAAAAATTAAAGAAGGGTTGCTCTTTGGATTCAGTTCATCAGCAGCGAATCAATGATGAGAAGCTACGGTGGCAAAATGTTTTTCAGCGCCTCCGTGCTATTGTTTAGTTTCTCTCAGAACATAACATGGCTTTCCGAGGATCTGTTGATAAACTCTTTGAACCTAAAAATGGTAATTTTCTTGGCCTAGTCCAACTGATTGCCAATTTTGATCCTGTTAAGCAAGAACACCTGTGATGAATCAGGGATGAAGAGATCCGTGACTATTACCTTGGCAAGTGTATCTAGAATGAGTTGATTCGGCTGATGGGTAACAAAGTCCAGAAGACCATTATTGACTGGATGAAGGCCTCAAAATACTTTGCTGTTATACATGATTGTACTCCAGATGTTAGTCATAAAGAGCAGTTGTCTCTGACAATTAGATATGTATCTGATGGCTCCACTGTTCCTGTTGGGATATATGAGCATTTTATTGAATTCACAGAGGTGAAGGAAAGTACAGGAAAAAGTCTCCTGGATGTTCATCTTGACAAGTTAGTGACACTGGGTTTAAATTTACAGGATATCAGGGGCCAAGGCTATGATAATGGTGTTAACATGAGAGGCAGTAAGTGGTGTTCAGGCTCATCTTTTGGAAATGAACCCAAGAGCTTTCTTTTCACCCTGTGCATGCCACAGTTACAATTTGTTACTGGGGGATATTGCCAAGACGTGTCCAGAGGGAGTGACCTTCTTTGTTATCCTTCAAAGGCTGTATGTCTTGTTTTCTGCTTCAGCTCAGAGATGGGCAATTTTCACAAGACATGTTAAGGATGACTGTGAAACCTCTCAGTGAAACCCAATGGGAATGTTGTATTGACAGTGTCAAAGCTGCGAGGTACCAAATTGTTCAGTTTTACAATGCCTTAGTAGATATTGCTGAGGAAACAAATGACCCCAAAGCTCGCAGTGAGGCTGTGTCACTATGCAGTGAGCTTCAAAATTTTAAGTTCATTGTTTCCATAGTATTTTGATATGATATCCTATTTCAGGTCAATCAGGTCAGTAAACAGCTACAATGTGAGGCAGTTGAACTTTCGATTGCAGTCAAAATCATGGAGAGAACTATTGCATGGCTGCAAAAATACAGAACTGATGGATTTGACAGTGCCTTTGCAGATGCAAAGGAGATAGCCAGTGATATGGACATTGACCCTGTTTATAAAGAGAACAGAATTTGTAGAAAGAAACAAACATTTCAATATGAAGCTCAAGATGAGCCAGTTCAAAGTCCACTAGAAAGTTTCAGAATTGGATGTTTCAATCTCATCCTTGATAGAGCAATTTCATCCCTGGAACAAAGATTCCAGCAGTTGAAGTCACATGATGCTTTGTTTGGTATTTTCTTTCGACAACCATACCAAAGCAGAAATGAGAGTGCATGCAGCCAACTTGGAGAAAAGTCTCACCGTAAATGGCACCTCAGATATTGACGGTTACATGTTAGCAGAAGAAGTGGATGCACTAAAGTCTGTTATTCCAGAGGAGATCGCTTCCCAGCCCTCCAAAATCTTAAGCTTCCTTTCTAAAAGGAACAGCTATGTAGATTTCCCAAATTTTTGGCTTGCCCTGAGGATATTGCTGACTATTCCTGTTACTGTGGCATCAAGTGAAAGAAGTTTTTCCAAGTTGAAGCTTATTGAGACGTATCTGAGGTCAACAATGACACAAGATTGTCTAAATGGCCTAGCCATACTTTCAATTGAAAATGAAGTCTCATCTCAGCTAGACTACAATGAAATAATCAGACTTTGCAGGCATTAAGTCCCGCAAGATAATTCTCTAAGGTTCAGTTACATAACAATAGTTAAAACTGCACTGGAGTAGTGAATGATGACAAACCGCACAATGAATCTCTTAACCCCTTAACCGCGGCTCAAAGTGACAGTCGGGTGCAATGGATCATACCGCGGGGCATCACTTGAGTGACTCTGTGTTATTTTTAATTCCCCCAGTCTTTCAGGTGGCGACTTGTATCATCTGTCAGCACTGCCAATGTCCAACAATAGTTAGAGCTGCTAATGTCATCAGTACTCCCATCCATTGTTGACAATGTAGCCATTTTCCCCCATTCTAGACTCCCCTCCCTACCTCCCCTCCATTACCCTCTCGTGTCATCTGCTCAGCTGCTCTGCGCCAAGTAAATCTTCCCCTGATTTTTCCACTGTTTTCATCCATTGAAATGAGCCCTATGCCCTGTTCTTATACAAAATAATATATATATATATATAAAATAAGGTAAATGATAGTGCCATACACCTGGAATTGGCTAATTATCACTTGACAGCATCCAACCTGCACTCGTTCACTAATTTCCCCTGCTTTGTTTTTCGCGTGAAATATGCTGTATGAGCTACTCTCACAATATAAATGTATATAAGAAAGGAAGGGAGAAGCCTGAGTGATATTTATATTCACCTGGAAGTACCTAATTTATATGTATTGTCTAGATTTCCTATGACTTATTTCTTAGCATATACATTAGCAGCTGACATTTTCAACTCTTTGCTACCGAGATACAGCCAGTTTACTCTCGCCCTTCATGGTGAAATGACGCCCGTCCATTTCTGCCGCTTTTGCGCCTATTATAAAAGGCCCTGTGACCTCTACCCCTACTGAACATCATGTGGGAAGCAGTAAAGGACTGTAGATATATACAAGTGTAATAAAGTACTAGAAATTATAAAGTGTGAGTGTGTATATGAGTAAGAAATGACAGAACACCAGCGGCAAATTAGCGGAAGTGGAAGGCTCGTATGCGCTCGTATTTTACGCTGCTTTCACAGTGTTTTTTTTTTTTAGTATGGATTCCAAACTACAGTGCGGCTCCTTGGATAGCGACCTTATTAGTCCACCAAAATGGCCACTATCCATGAAATTGCTACCCGAGGGGCAAACTTCTTACCTAAAAAAATTAATACAGTCCTGGACTCCTTCAGCTATACCCCTAATTTCCTCCATTACCCATCAGTATCACGTCATATTTCTTCAGTACAGTACTGTAATAAGATAAATGTATACTACATACAGTATTCAAAAAAATTATCTTTTTCTTTTCCTCCATGCAGTATTGTTTCTTTGGCTTGCCACACATGTATTGTCTGGCCTTTTCGGTCACTTTTACATTACCAGCACTTCCTGTTTTTTCCCTGGGCCACCACCACCACTTGCACCAGCCCCCGATGTTGAAGCCATGATATTAGAACACTCAGTAGCCAGACAATAAATGGAAGGTCACAAAAAACCAGTGGCGAGACTGTGACAAGTTGAATGGATGCGCGGCGCATGGATAAACAAACAATCTTCTTCTTCTTCTTCTTCTTGGGGTAACTGCGGGGAGGTTCACCTTTCACCCGTCAGTATCGCTTAGATACCAGCATTCCCCCAAGAGAAAAGGAGAGGTAAAGGAAAAATTTAAAACTAAAATTTGGTAGGAGATAATTAGTTATAAGAAAAGCTTAAGATACATACGGTCCTGACTCCGTTAACCATTAATATCACTTCATATTTCTTCAGTAATAAGATAGTATATTACATATTCAAGAAGATTAACAAACTTACTTTTAATTCGTTTTGAGTGCCACTTACAGGCCGGTCCTGCAGTGGACCTCAATGGCTGATGACGACGATATTGTTATCAATTGTAGTTACCGTACCGTGGCAGCCTGCTAGAGCCGCTAAAAAATGAATACCTGTACTGCATACTACTGTACTGTACACTCCAATGAAACCCTAAATTCCTACTGTGAACACTAATAAAATAAACTTACTTAACATGCAAATGGATAAACAAACTTTTAAATCATTTTTGCTATTTATTGTTGAAATTACTGTCGTGCTTGGTGGTAATTGTACCGCAGCAACCTAACGACAACGGCCCTGACTCTCTTCACTCTCCATCTCTCATCCCTGCTAGGGCTGCTAAAAAATAAATACCTGTACTGCATACTCCAATGAAACCCTAAATTCCTACTGTAAACACTAATAAAATAAACTTAACATGCAAATGGATAAACAACTTTTAAAACATTTTTGCTATTTATTGTTGAAATTACTGTCGTGCTTGGTGGTTATTGTACCACAGCAACCTAGCGACCACGGACCTGACTCTGCTCACTCTCCATCTCTCATCCCTCATCTTTCTCTTGTCCCTCACGTCGTAACACATGCAAACGAACTTCATTCTCGATGCGATGGGCCTCTGTTTCCTCACCTTCCCAACCATCATATAGGTCCTCCTCGAGCTGAACAGGGGGCATGTCGACATCGTCCTCTTCGTCTGATGAGGCATTCAAAAGGGCTTGTCTCTGTGCCTCATACCTTTTTTGCTGCTGACTTAAAAATCGTGTGATTAGTGTCTGACGTCTTGCATTTATTTTGTCATTCAGGTTCTCGGTGAAAATTTTCATCAGATCTCAGAAATACACTAGAGCTTGGTCTCGACAGTTAAATTGGAGAGAGGTTACCTTGTCTTGAACTTCGGACAGTACAGCCAGGATTTCAGACAAATCCTTCACTGTTGCCTCATTTGGCTTCTTTTCTTCTTCCCTATCCTCTTGAATTTCCTCTTCCTCTTCCTCATCTTGGTTCAGCATCTCCTCAGCAGTTTCTTCACGAACTTTACCTCCTACCAAGTCCACGATTTCTTTGTCAGACACACACAAGAGTCCTGGGCCCGTACTTATGAAAACTACATCATAGTTAGGTGAAAGTCATAAATGTGAGACTTAAGGAGCACTTAATCATAACTAAGTCGAGACTTTGTTAGGTCGAAATCATAAGCTGCTGAGATAGCGGTTTGTGCTGTGTAGCACTTGAGAGTTTTGAAAATTGAAGAAAAATAATAGAAATCAGCATAGAAAAGTTGCAACAAAAAATCTGAAATTACAACGATATTTTCTTAAATGTTTTCAGGGAAAAGTTAACGGATTAATGCCAAGTTTGAGAAATTATTAATTTACCACTTTGTTTTGTGGACGTGGACATGTTGCCTCACCACACCATCCTGTAAACAAAGATCATCGCGGCCATCGCAGAATGAACTCCGAAAAAAGATCAAGGAAACAAAACTGGACTCCCGATGCCACATACCAGCTGGCACAGTTATATCTTGAGCATTTACAGGTGCTAAAGGGAGACTTCTCAGCGGCAGAGTGCTCATTGAAAACCAAACAAGAGGCTTGGAAAAATATTGCTGACCGCCTCAACAACTCCTTCCCTTCATGTCAGAGAGATGTAAAGGAGTGCCAGAAAAGATGGCAAACCATACAGTCCGATGCCAGAACAAGAATTAGCAGGTATAATGAAGCAATGACTGGAACAGGAAAGGAATATTAAATTTTGTAATGCACACATTGAATTTATCCCTTTCAGTTATTTCCATATCAGCTAACTGGATGGGATGAAGCTTTTGAATAAGTCATCATTTTGAGGGAAATATAAATGAGTTATGCAAGTACAGTTGATTGAAGATAAATAGGGAATTTGACATGCATTGCATTTATATTGCAGTACAGTATAGATTGGTAAAAATCACACCTGGAAATCCGGCAACTGACAAAAAATCGGCTTTGTTCCTGTTTGTTGCTTGTTCAGTGAGGGGGAATTTGATAAACTGTCTCAGTATATCATTGTCTGAAAGTGCTTCAAGTGTTTCAGTGATGACCCTGCTTACAGTTTGTTGTGAAGGCCCCAAATCATCACCACTACAAAGTTGCATTTTTCCAGTTGCAAGGTAACGCAACGTTAAAATAACTTTCATTTCTGGTGTTAGAGCCTTGCTTCTTGCCGTGGGTCTTCTTATGGTCTCCCGCACCAAATCAGTCACAAAAATTATGCCTGCACGGTCCAGACGATATCTCTTCACCAGTTCTACATCACTTAACTCATTAAGCACATCTTTCCGTTCACGAAAACAACTTGGTTGGCGGCGGCGAATTTGTTGTTGTTGTGGTGCGGCGGCCATATTTACTGTTATGATCAAGTCATAAGCCAAGTCCGAAGCGCTATACCAACTCGGGAGGTGTTTTAAGCTATGACTCAGTTTAGGTCGAACTTAAGAACTTATGATTCGCTCCTGTGGATTTAGGACAGACTTTCACCTTATGACTCAGTCTTAGTGTTTCATAAGTACGGGCCCTGGCACAGTTCTGATGACGTCAGCAGTCTCATGTGCTACCACCTGTAGCTCCTGCCTGACTGCCTTGCCCACCTGTTTCAAATGTGGAAGAAGGGGGGCCCAAGCATGTGCAATAGTGGCTTGATTGATCTAGCCCCAAGCTTCACAGAATAAATCCACTGCATCCTTTATCTTAAAAGACTTCCAAAAGGCCTTGATGGCCATTTCCTCTTGATCCTCTTCCTCTTGACTTGCCTCTTGATCAGGTTCACTGCCGCTAGAATTAGCCTCTTGGATCTCCTTTAGTTCTCGAAAGTTGTCAGTCTTTTCCCTCTGTTTGCTGTGAAGCTTGCCATAGAAGAATAATTTTGTGTTAGCAAATAACTCTTGATCTAAAGGTTGAATTTTGGCGGTAGTGTTGGGAAGCATAAAAACTACTTGTATGTTAGGGTGGCGATCTACCATGAAGCGAGCATGCCCGGGTGCATTGTCCAGGAACAACAATATTTTCCAGTCAGTATTTTTCCTCTTGCAATACTCACGAGTCTGGGGCACAAAAATCTGGTCTAACCACTTAGTAGAGAGGCTTGAGGTCATATATCCAGTGCTGTTTGAGTACCACACACAGTTGGGGCGCTTGTTCATATCACAGTGGCGGTAGGAATGTGGTTTGGCATATTTGTAGACAATAACAGGTTTCATTTTGAAGTCCCCTGAAGCATTGCAGCAAAGCAGGGCACTGAAGCGATCCTTGGTCATTTTGGTTCCATCAGCCTGACGAAGGTTTTTGTGGGCATAGGTAGCCTTGGGTGATTTCTTCCAGTACGTCCCAGTCTTATCACAATTAAAAACTTGATCTGGGGTGTACTCTCCTTCTTCCATAATAGCCTTAGCAATTTGGGGAAATTCTTGTGCAGCTGTAGCGTCTGCAGAAGCTATCTCACCCTGGTAGAAAGACAGCTTTACCCCACAGCGTTTTTTAAACCTGTGCAGCCACCCACGTGAGGCACTGAAAGGAGCAGGATTCGGATACTTTTTTTTGCACATAGTCCCTGGTACACTTCTAATGCCCTTGCACGAATTTCTGGTCCATCAACACTTGCTCCTTTTCTTAATTGCCTTGCTAACCACTTCATTACATAATGTTCAGTCACCACTTGGAGTCGGTTTTTTTCGGTAGTGTCATGCATGGCCCGTCTAGCTCCACCTGCACCACCCATAAAATACTTTGTTGTGGTTTTTATCGCTGCCTTTATCGCATCCTTTTTTTTATCTTATGTTTCTTGCACTCGATTCAGGCACATTCAACAGTTTAACAATTTCACATGTCTTAGCACTGTCTTCAATCATCTGGATTATCTTTTCCTTTTCCTCCACGCTATATTGTTTCTTTGGCTTGCCACGCATGTATTCTCTGGCTTTTTTTGTCACTTTTACACTACCTGCACTTCCTGTTTTTTTCCCTGGGCCACCGCCACCACTTGGGCCAGCCTCCGAAGTTGAAGCCATGATAACAGAGCACTCAGTCCCCAGACAATAATTGGAAGGTCACAAAAAACTTTAACAATGGAGAGACTGAGGGTTGAATGAATGCGCAGCTCATGGATAGGCAATGGGTCAGTGAACTGACTGAGGATAGACTTGCACTCACTGTCTGTGTTACCAGGGTCCGACCTTGACAACTCTGACCATCCACCCGCTACAAATGAAGATCGGCTCCCATGCACCATCATCATTCAGATCAGGTCAGATGATATTTGCCCAGTATTGCTTTTGAATCAGGTTCCGACCCTGGCAACTCTGCCCACCTGCTAGCTACGTGTTAAATGCCTAGCGGATTTTCACTAACTGTTCACCATCAGCATGAGGATAGACTCGCACTCACTGTCAGTGTTACCAGGGTCCGACCTTGGCAACTCTGCCCATCACCCGCTACATATGAAGGTCGGCTTGCATACACCATCAGCATTCAGATCAGATCAGATGATATTCACCCAGTATTGCTTTTGAATCAGGTTCCGACCTTGGCAACTCTGCCCACCTGCTCGCTATGTGGTAAATGCCTAGCGGATTTTCACTAACTGTGCAGCATTAATCGCTATGAGATAGTTTCTTTCCTATCGCTACCCGTGGATTCGCTACCCGAGGGGTCCCACTGTACCTGGAAATCATTGAATAGTGTTTCTAATGATAATATCTGGCAGTGGTATTCAGATTAGCGGATGTCGGGAAGTGTAAAGTGGAGACTTAGTTACCCAACTTCAGAAGTCTCCACAAGTCCTACAGTAGTCGACGAGTGCTAAAAAAAAACATCCCAGGACAAAGCTGAAGGTACGTGCCATGTGCATATGTAATTATAATATTCTAGGACTAATAACTGATTTTTGGCAAATATTTTTAAAAAGTCAGTCGGAGCGCGAATATTCCCGCGGGAATGGCGCAGAGCACCTCCGACAACCCTGTGGTGTAGGGATTAATCTTAAGGATGAAGGCAAAGAAGATGAATATGATCCAGAAGATGCTCACTGTCTGTTTATCATTGTATTGGCTGTATATATGTATTGTATATATCTTGCATATTATATTGTATCTTGTAACTTTTAGGTATTGTATATATCTATGATATGGTGGTTTAGGAATCTTGGGTTTACATTTCTGATTCATAAAAAATCACTTGCATTAATATCTGAGTCCTTGCTTTAAGCATAACTATAAAATTGTGTTATTTTGGGGGCTTTGGGTTTGACATTCAAAATCAGAGTGGCCCTGCCCCTACTCGTTGCATTGGGCCCCGCACCTGCTTGGGCCGGCCCTGGTAATTGCGGCGCTCCAGTCGGATTGAGCCGGTGAAAGTTTATATCCAAGGGATAGTTTAGGTTTATTGCTCATGTAATGCCACTCAGGGATAAGTGAGGCTGGTCACTCATCTAAAATGTTACCACAGTTTCATAAACTGTAATGATGAGAAGTCACCAGTGTAGAACTAAGAATTTTTACTCACCAGTGTAGAGCAGGCGATTGATGTACCACACCGTAATGAATAGACTTAGGGATTGTGCTGCCACCACCCAGCGTAATGCTGGGAATTTATTCCACCAGGGAAATGATGAGGAATTTTGATACTTTAGAGATTAAGAGAAATAGGGTAGCGTGATCGTATTAAAGAGTGCGTGAGTAAGAAGATATTAGCACACCTTGCAGGCCACTCAGTCTCACGAATATTACTACTTAGAGGATGGCATAACTCAAACTCAAAGGGACTTAACCTAAAATTTACTAAATAATAACAACAAAGAAAAACAAGTAATAATAGGAACAAAAACAGATTACTCTTCAAATTATGAATGAGCAAGAACTGAAGGATGAATTACTCTTCAAACTGAGAATGACACTAGGCAGACTAAATATAATCAGGATCAATAATTTTAAGAATATGAATCTTCACAATTGAGTTAATATTCAAAAGAAACGGTTACACATTGATATGAATCTTCACAACTGAGTAAACACTCAGAATGATACTGTCACACACGCATGTCATAATCTTTGCAGCAGAATAAGTACTCAGAATGATACTATCACACACGAATATAGTGATCATCATGACTGAATATAATAATCAGAATGATAATATCACTTGCGAACATAGTAATCTTCACAACTGAATTGTTATTATCACGTACAAACATAGTAATCTTCACAGGTGAATATAATAATCCCGTGGCCACAGATGGACCCTGCGGGAACTCAAAAGACACATGTACACCAAATGGATGGATAATTCAAATGGAAGAGCCAAGTTTCACCTAGATTACGTGCACTAGGAAAGGAGGGATTTTAGTGTAAACAAGTGAAGGCAGTTAGGTGAGCCGAGTGGCTTCACAACACAATCGTTTTGCAGATGATATGGAGGGTAGCGGCAATCTGCATGATGGAGATAGGAACGGTGATCTCATTAATCAGTACTAGAGGGACAAGGGGAAATATCACCAAGTTAACTCACTGATGTATATGAGGATTTACACCACATGAATGCGAAAGGGAGGGAGAATATAGGGACTTACACACTGACCTGCATGATGGAGATAGGAGCAGTGATCTGACCATCTCATTTTTTTGTTTGTTTGTTAAAGATTCCCTCCACCTATAGTGAAGGCCGGGCCATACATTAGCCCGGTCAGTGGAGATTGGCTTGTATAAACTGGGTGAATGTCGGGAGAAGGCAGGCAGCAAGGCGAGCGAGGCCAGCTGATGGTCAAAGAGGGCAGGCCGGGGCGAGAACAGAGTGGAAACTGCAGCACGATGGAATGGCGCCGAGCAGTCGCGGCGCCGATGGACAGGCGCCGACGACGAACTGTAGATGGAGTTGCCCCGACGATGCCCTCAGCTCCCAGGCCCTGGATGGAAAGGGCCGAAAAGACTCGCCCAGCTCCCCAGCAGCAGGTGGAGGCCAAGGAGGGAAGGCCCAGTCACGGTGGTGGGAGGGAGGCCCCGATCCTGGTGGAGGGAGGAAGGGTGAAGTGGAGACCCTTAACCTCCTGGTGGGCGGACAGGGCTCCTCCGAGGTGCGACAGGCCCATCCTCCCCGGCGGAAACACTGCTGCAGAGAGCTGGTCCCACCGAGAGCAGCGGTGGAGGTGTTGCCTCGGTGAGAGATGGGCTGCGAGTGAGTGCGGGGGACCATCTCATTCTCCTCTTGGTCTTTTATAAACTTTTGTCCCAGTGTCCGAGAATTGGCTATGACTTTGACCGATTACTTTGCAACATTAATGTCTCTTCAAAAATCTCTAATGAATATGAAAAATACGTTTGCATGCAACACCTATAGAGAATTGACTTATGATGTTTAAAATTTTTGTGGTAGGTGTACAAGGGCTTTAATTATATTGAAGTCAAAACAAATGAAAATTAGAACAACTTATCGTCACGCAGCTGCTGCTGAGCCTACGTGACTGACGACACGAGCGCAGCAATGCAAGTTTCGCGCTCACAAGTGACTATCATCAGCAATTAGAACTCAGACAACTTTTAGTCTGCCACTACAGAGTAAAAAAGGGAAGCATTGTTAACATTGACATATAAATCCTTGGATTAGAGTACAAAGACAGACTAAAGTGTTTTGGTTGAAAGACTGTTCCTCTGTTTTGTTTTCAGGTTGTTCACAGCTGAGAAAATTCTTTCTGTTGTGGCACTTGAATGAGGAAGACAGAGCAGACCAGAAACAAGTTGTGACAAATTTGGAAACTGCTGCAATTCACATATGTAGCCTAATTACTGACTAGTTTGAAACCAGTTCAAAGTTTAGTGATATTGAGCATATCGCTCTTACTTTGGCTTCATGGCTTACATGACTGTAATACTTCCAATATCATCTATCATCAAAATATTCACAACCTCTAATACATGTACAGTAGCTCCCAAACCATCGTTAAAATAGCCTACCTAATGAACAGCAGACAAGTCTGACGACTGTAGACCGTGGATGGAGACTGTCTGTGGAAGTGTCGATGAGTAGGGAGTACACTGGTGGTGACTTACTGCTGAGGGCGACTGGGTGACGGTTACTGTACAGCAGGTGTAGCCGCCTACTGCGTAGCGAAGGGAGAGTGGGACATGGACGGCTAGCATATGTTTACTCTCTGGGTCTGACCTGTTCCGTTCAGGTTCACACCCACACAGTATCACGATATTCACACATTGCAAACTGAATTTCTTCCGATCTGGTAAATAAAGTGTCAACTCTTTCTCTTATAAGCACATTTTGTATTCAGTATTGTTGATTTTTTTTCGATAAATTGCATTATTTACGCAATAAATTCTTAACGCCCAAATTTCCCCAAATTGAGAGACATTTTCCCCATTTCCCCATTCGGACCATCGATTCCCTAAATCTGGGGATATTTCCCCAAGGTTGGCAGCACTGGACCGTCACGGAAGGCCTGCTGTGTACTGTTGCCAAAGGAAAAATTATTGAAATCTGTTAAATTAGTCTCAGATGCAGTAAAAATTCGCCAGACTAAGGGAAATTAACGAAAAAAAAAAATGGGCAAGACCTAAAAAAAAAAAATAGCCAGAGAAATGTAATAATTTTATACTAGCTAGACTGCTTTAGAAATATCAAAATTTAGTGGGAAAATAGCCTCATTGGTAACTGCTGGCATGAGTCGTGAAAATATGCAAGATGTCACTTTTTATTTATTTTTTGAATGATCAAAAAAACAAAAATCACTAAACTTACCTAGAATTTTCGCAAGATCAGTTTTTTTTTTTTACACCATAAATAATGTTTGCAGGTTAGGTAAAGACTTTCTGTCTCCTAAATGAACGTTGCCAGACCCATGGAGTTTTGTCTGAAACTTAATGAAAGCGAGTCATCACGTCTTTGGGCGATCATACAAGGGCTTTAATTATATCGAAGTCAAAACAAATGAAAATTAGAATAACTTATCGTCACGCTATTGCCGTTGGGCCTACGTGACTGATGACACGAGCGCAACAATGCAAGTTTCACACTCACTAATGACTATCATCTGTTATTAGAACTCGGACAACTTTCAGTCCACCACCACTACAGAGTCAAAAAGTGAAGCACTGTTAACACTGACATATAAATCCCTGGATTAGAGTACGAAGACAGACATTCGCGATAGTTAAACTCTTGCTAAAGTTACGATGTTATGCCCGTCTGGTGGAAATCGACTGATGCATATATATAAAGTCAGTCATATTCATGCAAATGCTTGACTTAGATCTGTCAGTAATAAAGTTATACTCACACTATGAATATCAGCTAAGATTAAACTTGAATATGCAACACAACGGCTAGACATTGCACAGATAATAATATCTAAGTTCAGAGTCCCACTTACACTACTAATTTATATTACCTTATACTAACTTATACTACACTTAGATTACGCTTAAATTTACGGCATTACAGTATTACACTGCCACAGTAGTTTGGATGTGGAACATATTTACTGCGTTTGTATAGCACTTAGATCTCTTCTCCACATAGGTACAGTAGCAGTGCACCAGTTTTTTTGTGGTACAGTATAATGAGAGTATGATATGTATCATAATTATATGTGCTGTGTTGTCATTCCTACATGTCTTAAAGTATTAGAAGGCAAACCGTACTCACCGGCCTCACACCGCGAACTCACCGGGTTCCGGCTGCACACCGCAGGACCCTTCTGATGTCACCACTCATGATGTAACACGTGTGTGCGCGCACACACACACACTAACAGCAATATTCACCAACACTCGTCCTCTCTTCTTAATTTGACGAAATATTCCAAGGACGAAGCTGGATGGTCTGTTGGCGTCTGATACATGCTATGTATCCAATACATAGACTTTGGTGTAAGTACCATCAACACCCAATACCCACTATGCATCCAATACATTGACTTTTGTTTAATTACTGTCAAAACCCAGTCTGTTGCCACATACAGATATGTGATGTCTCTTGAAGTATTATCATCCTTTTAGTCTCGGCTTAGTGGTAGGTGGTGGCGACCATCATCCACTCACTTGATGTAGTGCTGCCTACTTCTTCCTTAGCGTTTATCATTCTTTTTCTGTGCCTGCCCTCCTTTCTTCCTATTTCTCCTATATTTCCTGTCACTTCTTACTGCTTTTCTTTCCTTTACAGGTGGCATTACATTGAGTGACAAGCCAAATGGTTTCCTGTAAGCCAAGAAACCATTTACAACGCTGGGTGGTAACCATATAACCAAACCGTACGTGCTCCCTACGTGTCAACAAGTGGGTTGGTGGAGGGTTAGTGCCCTCCCCGTAAAAAAAAATAACTCAAAGTCAAATTGCCACCCCTTACGGGATTGTGGTGTCTGGCAATAGATAGATAGTCTCGGCTGACTGCTGCATGCAGCCGCTCGGTTGAGGCACATTTCTTGGTAAGACAATCAGCCAGTTGTTGTGATGTATCCACCCAAGATACTTCATCAATCTCCTCTTGCTCCAACATGTCTTGTAATACAGCAATATCAGTGCGCAATCTCCTGTCTTCTGCGCTCCTACAGGAGTATAGGGTGTCCACCAGACTCTTGTCAACGAAACACTTTACTTTGATCTTTCCACATCCAAAGACCTCACACAATATGTTGGCAAGATATACAGCAGTCTCAGCACGTTCAAGCAGCACCAACGGTTCAGCAAAGGTAGATTTGACGACCCTCCTGATCTTTCTTGTCTGCCAAAATATAGGACATCTTGCCTCACTAGCATCTCGTAGGAAGATCACAAAACCTCCCTGAGACCCATTGCCTACAAGGTTGGCAAATGAGGCATCTGAAAAGCACTCTGTATAACAGTTGTCGATCGGCCCCATTCTTGGAATGTATAGCTTCATGTTGTCAGTCTTCACCCTTGAGATCACCTTATTGAGTCTAAGCAAATCCGCTTCGGTAGCTCGGTTGCTAGTCACACTCAACTCACACATATCAAAGGCAGTATCTGGCTGAATGTGTGTAGCAATCCAGTTGAGTTGCCCAATTAATGCTCGGTACTCCGTTTTCTCAGACTCGGACAGCTCTCCTGATTTTACTGCTGCACGATGTCTGCTCAGCGTGACTGGTTTCAAAGATGAAGTATACTGGAATTGGTCGAGCGTTATGCTGCCATTGATGTTGGAGACGACATTGAGACCAATGTATTTGAAGGCTTTTGATTCCGAACTGCCGATGAAGAATGACTCAGGTGGTTTATCACTTGCTGCTCGAACTCATGTGTAGCAGCCCAAAGGAAGTCGTTGACATGAATGCATACAGTGCCTTCGACTTTGCCACTATTGCTCCAAGAGAACAGCATTGAATCCAGTGATGACACTTTAGCTCCAAGACTCAACAATTGATCTTTTACTCGCAGCTACCAATGCCTAGCAGCATCACAGTGGCCATAAACAGTTTTCTTTAGTCTCCATAACTTACCATTTGCATATTCAGGCGGAGGACGTAAGCGAACAACTCTCTCAATGTCGTTACCTTGCAAGTAGGCAGCTTTCACGTCCATAGTGTGGCAGTCCCACTGGTTGGTGGAAGCCAAAGAAAGTGCCAAACGCACAGCTTCTTTTGAACAAGTAGGAGAGTCTTCTCGGAGATCCACTCTGTCTTCCTCAAATCCTCTGGCGACTAAGCGGGCTTTAACAATAGGCTTTCCATTTTTCAGTTTTTTTGTGACAACCCATCGAACAGTTATGGCACCTTGCCCATCATCATCTACTTCCTCGTAAACATTATTCTGCCAGTTTGTAATTTCATTTTTCTTAGTGCATAATACAGCCTCAGAGTTGAAAAGAACAAGCATTTCTGCATCATCATCAACCACTTCCCATGTGCTAAAATCCTTCTGCAAATCTGTCCAATCAGTGCTGCCGTCAGAGTCCCTCTTCAAATTGTAGCAGTGTTTGTACTTTACAGTGGCTTTACCTGCCCGACTCAAAATCCTTCCAGACACCAACTCTCCACTTTCTGAATGCATTCCTTTTATACATTGACCAACAGAAGCTTTGGGAGGCTGATTAACTGGAATAGAAACTGCGGGAGGCTCATCAATCGGAACCACACCTCTTCCGACTCATCATCTGGTGGATAATCATTCAACACTTGCGAAGAATCGTCATTAGGCCTCTTCTGGACAACATTGTTTTTTCTCATCACTGCTGACACCGCACTCAGCTGTAGTATCTTGCTGTGGCGCACGCGCTAGACGATACGTGCACTTGCATGTAGACACTGCTGTGTCTCACCAGAATTTGTTTCCCATCTCTGCCTATTACAATTCCGGGACCGTGCCACTCATGACTGTCATTTCTTTTGTAGAAGACTTCACATCCATTTCGGATGTCGTTTAAGTCACTCGAATGTATGTTGTTCCGCAGAGCCCTAGCCAAATGTTCATCTGATTCAGTCTTTATAAACTTTTTCTTGCTAAATGAAGAGCGTTCAAGTTGTCTCTCACAATTTTCGATCGTGATGTAGGTTCCAAGGCTGGAGGGTCATTTGCGTACACATTAGGCAGGCCAGGGTTTTGACCAAAAACAAGTTGGTTAGGAGAAAAACCTGCGTAGTTGGTGAGAGCATTTCTTGCCGATACTGCCCATGCCAAGGCCGCATCCAATTCACACTGGCTATCAGCCATTATCTTCCTAACAATGTCACCAATGACTGCATTTTGACACTCACAGACTCCGTTGCTCCAAGGACTCTCTGCAGACGTTGTCATGATCTTGATATTGAAGGCCTCTCCCAGTGCTCGCATTTCAGCAATGTTGAATTCACAGCCATTGTCTGCAAGAATTTTTCCAGGTGCACCAAACACAACAATCCAGCTCTGAAATATTCCTTTGATAATGGTGGGCGCACACTTGTTCGTGATTACAATCGCATTACAATACCTGGTCGCCAAATCAACAAGAACTAAGAATGTCCCCAAGGTTTCAAATCCATGGCTATGGCTTCATTAAACTTAGACGCCATGGTCAAACTGACTACGGGTCGGGGCTTGGCTTTCTTAAATCTGCAACAGACTGTACAAGCATCAGATACAGCCTTGATAGCTCACTCCAGTCCTGAACTTTTAATTCCCTCATCTGTGATCAGTTTAATTAGTTTTGCCGATGTTGGGTGTCCAAATTGCCTGTGAAGCTTCAAAGCCGTTTTATCTATATCACCCCCAAGAGATGCCAGCGTGATTGTTTCACAAAATTCA
>JAGKTI010001409.1:65710-85972 GCA_018397915.1 Birgus latro | reverse complement strand
TTTAAATAATATGTTTTAATGATTTTCGCAAGGAATCACAGATGCTCTTGTACATCTATATTAAATTATAAAATAAAACGTCTTGAGAAAATGCAGATAAAAGTAAATCTGGCAATATCACAGCCTTTGTTTCCCTCTCCCTCTCCTCTCCGCTCGGCGCTCACTCGTCTATATGAACTTCCACAAGTTAATAACGCATTGCTCTGATCCTACCGTCTTATTCACTTTGTGTGAAATAATTTGTCAGTAATGGATGCCCCCAGTACCAGGAGTACCAGCTGTACTGCCCAGTCTTGCCAGCCAGATGGAGAGTGTGAAATTCAAATGACCGAGAGAGTGGAAATAAATTAGTTATTTGAGAGGAGTATGTCGAGAAAGACTGACAGATGAAGTGAAGGATCGTCATGGTGTGGTAGGAAGGTGTTAGGAGAAACACATTAAGGTGTTTTGGCCATATGGAGAGGATGGAGAGTAACGAGGAGAGTGTATGTGAGTGAGAGAGGGAGGGGGAGGCCAAGGATGAGATGGAGGGATGGAGTGGAGAGGTATATGAGAGAGGGGTGTGTGAGCTGGGAGCAGGGCAGCGAAATTGCGTGGGACAGGGTGACATGGAGGCGATTTGTTGTGGCCAGTGGCCACCCCTTACGGGATTAAGGAGTCTGGCAATAGATAGAATAATAATAAATAAAAGTAAGTATGCTAATTTATTTAAATATCTCAATATTTTACAGTAATTCCCACAAATATATGCAAATGGTTTGCACTAGCGCTTTGAAACATTGCTTAAGCTAAATATTAGATTGCACACTTGCGCAAGTTACAGATATTGGAAAATAATAATAATAATAAATAAAAGGAAGTAAGTATGCTAATTTAGGTAAATATCTCAATATTTTACAGTAATTCCCAGGAATATATGCAAATGGTTTGCGCTTGCGCTTTGTGACATTGCGCAAGCTAAATAATAGTCAGATTGCACACTTTTGCTTGCGCAAGGTGGTGAACTGTGGATTGCGCATTGCGCTTGCGCAAGGTCCTTTTTCGTTTGCGCTGGCCGCCGCTGATTGTTGCACTGTCGCACGAGGTGGGCTTCGGGGAGGTTGACGTGGAGGAGGTCCTGGAAAGCCACAGGGAGGAGTTCCTCAATGTGGAGATTCAGCGGGTGCACCAGGAGGCACAGGAGGAGGTCGTCCCTGAAGTGCGAGCCCACAATATGACAGTTCTGATGGAGATGCTGACCAAGCTGGACAAGATCATTGTGCTGATGTGCACACACAACCCCTTCCAGGACGAAGCAGGGACACAGCTGATCGGCTGGAGGAAGGGATGAAGGTGTATAGGACGATGCTGGAGGAGAAGAAGAGGGTGGCCAGGCAGACTACAGTCACTGCCTCTTTCAAAAGGGCCCCCGCCATGCCAGCGACCCACAAAGGATCTCCCCAGCCCTAAACGAGTGGAGCATCTCCCCAGCCTTCAACCAACA
Source organism: Birgus latro (assembly GCA_018397915.1). Classification (NCBI taxonomy): domain Eukaryota; kingdom Metazoa; phylum Arthropoda; class Malacostraca; order Decapoda; family Coenobitidae; genus Birgus; species Birgus latro. The sequence continues at coordinate 84,489 of JAGKTI010001409.1, read as the reverse complement.
GAGCATCTCCCCAGCCATCAACCAGCAGAGAAACACCCAGGGCCTCATCCTACTGAGGATGTGCTCGGCCCATAGTGCTGAACCTAACCTCCAGCCGATCCTTGTCTCACGTGTCACCTGTTTCTCCACTGTGGCACTCTGCCACTCCATCGCTATCTCCCACACCACTTCGGCCACTGTCTCTGTCTCCCTCGCCACGACGTGAGCCACTGCATATGACTTCATGGCTACCTCATCAGTCATTGCAGCAGTCTCCCTCGCCACTTCACTGGTCATCGCAGCTGTCTCCCTCACCACCTCCTCTGTCATCACAGTGCACTCCATCGCCACCCCCAGAGCCATGGCATCGCACCCCATTACCACCACCTGAGCCATGGCATCACACCTCATCACCACCGCCTGAGTCATCACATTGCACTCCATTGCCACCCTCAGAGCCATTGCATCACTCTCCCGCTACGATCACCCCACCTCTCCAGGCTCCCCCTCCCTCTGACCCTCCCACGAAGATGGGGTTTGAGGGCTTTGAGGAGGATGAGTGAGACTAGGGATCACCACATATCCCCGAACCTTGGGGGGGATAACAAGGATGATGACCAAGACTAGACATGGATTTACAAGAAGTAAGTGATGAGAGGTGTTTGATATTTTCTAACCTAGTTTTTATGATTTTCAAATTTTATTTGTTTGTTTTTTTAATTATTTACATTTGTTAGGGTTAGGTTAGCTTCCTTTGCAGCTTTTAGACCATTTAGATTGACTTTAAACTTGTTTTTGGGCCCATTTGGGTGGGTTTTGAACTTGGTTGGGGGGAAACCCAAGGCTGATAAATGCTTCCCATTACTTTGTGTGTTAAAAGTACCCCGGTATACGTTACTCAGCCTAACGATGGGGTTTTACCTAACCAATTACATCGTTAAACTTTTTTTTTTTTTTTTTTGGCAAGGAAGAAGGAACCAAAGGCCACAGGCCTGCATACTGTTCCTTCCAAGAAAAAGCAAAACCTATATAAAAGAGAGCCAAATTCAAGATCTGTTCATTTCGAGATGCCTGGACACACTACGTTTGAAAGACTGGAGATCATAGGAAGTAGGAAATACAGACAGAGGACTGGGAATAACGGTTTACTCTTGCATTAGAGAGTTGGACAGAAAAGGGATGAGAGTTTGTTGCTAGACGGGTACTACGTGCCCGTCGTAGAGGTGGAGGGATGAAAGCAGACAGTTCAGAGGAACAGTGACTGTTGAAGTAACGATAGAAGAAAGATAAAGATGCAACAGTGTGGCGAAGAGACAAAGGTTGAAGGGAATCAGTAAGAGGCGGAGAGTTAATGAGACGAAAAGCCTTTGACTCCGCCCTATTGAGAAGAGCTGCATGTGGGGAGCCTCCCCACGCATGAGAGTTGTACTCCTTACACGGGCAAATAAAACCCGTGTACAAGGTCAACAACTGTGCCGGGGTAAAGAAAGTTCGGAATCGGCTTAGCACACCTAATCTCTTGGAAGCAGATTTCACAAGCGATGTAATTTGTTCTTTCCAAGACAAATCCCGAAGGAATGAAACCCCAAGCATGTTCAAGGATGATGCAGGACTGAACTGGACATTATTAAACATTAGTGGGTAATCCTGAGGAAGATTTTGTCGGGTTGATAAGTGTAAGAACTGAGTTTTTGATGCATTAAAAATAACAAGATTATTTTTACCCCAATCAGAGATACGAGCCAAGTCAGACATTAGGTGTGCCATAGCCTCATCCCTTTTTTGTTGAAGTAACTGCTGAGGTGGACGTTGCGGAAATCGAATGGAAAAGTGAAGGGTGGAATCATCAGCATATGAGTGGATAGGGTTAGATGTACAGCTTAGAAGGTCATTGATGAATAAAAGGAAGAGAGTTGGTGATAGGACAGAGTCCTGAGGAGCACCACTGTTGATAGGTCTAGGAGAAGAACGATGGCCGTCTACAACAGCGGCTATAGAACGACCAGAAAGGAAGCTAGAGATGAAGGCACAAACAGAAGGATAGAAACTGTTGGAGGGCAGTTTGGAAATTAAAGAGTTATGCCAGACTCGATCGAAAGCCTTTGAGATGTCAAGTGCAATGGCAAAGCTTTCCCCAAAGTCCCGAAAGGAGGATGACCAGGAGTCTGAAACGTAGGTGAGAAGATCGCCAGTGGAGCGTCCCTGACGGAACCCATACTGACGATCAGAAAGAAGGTTGTGACAGGAAAGATGCTTTAAATTTTTTCTGTTAAGAATTGACTCGAAAATGTTTGATACACAGGATGTTAAAGCAATTGGACGATCGTTAGAGGGTTGGGAATGGTCACCCTTCTTTGGGACTGGCTGAATGAGAGCAAACTTCCAGCAAGAAGGAAAGGTACAAGTTGAGAGACAAAGGCAAAAGAGTGTACCTAGGCAGGGTGTAAGAACAGAAACACAGTTTTTGAGGACAGCAGGAGGGACTTCATCAGGACTATATGCCTTGTTAGTATTGAGGCAAGTGATGGCAGAAAATACATCAGCTGAAGAAATTTTAATGTCAGTCAAGAGGAAGTCAGAGGAGGGAAGTGATGGAGGAATAGCACCGGAATCGTCTAAGGTGGAATTGGAGGAGAAAGTATACCTGTATATATTTCAGTTATTATTACTGCAATAGTATATTAGATTGTTTTTACTACAAAACAAGTGTAAATCCTTCACCATTGTTTATAAATGAATTATCATCATCATCATCATCATCATCATCTTATCCTATTTTTCGTTGTATTTAAATATAAATGAATTAAATTATACTCCACAGCTCACACTTGACAATTTGACACACTAGTCCACCTCCGTTCCTAGGGTCTGACCACCTCAGTCCTCACTCCTTAGTCACAGTTAAACTCCTCCAGCAACTGAGACAGCTCCAACATACAGTATATCTATCCATCTATCTCTTTCTATCTATATTGATACTGCATGGAGAAAGGTGGTTGTCTGGTGAGAAAAATAGTAAAACTATATTCAGTTTCATTTTGTATGTGTTTTTTTTTGTCTGTTATTTATCTACATAATGATTTTTGTTGAGACTGAAATACTGGCACTGGGAATGCTGACAATTTGAAATTAGGCTAAAGGTCATATTCTAGGAGGAGTGGGAGGCTACATAGCACATCTTTGCACTTCTCATCTTTTTTGGCTTGTATGCTAAGTAAGTCTTTCAACTGTAGTATCAATGTTGTTTACATCACTAGCAAACAATATAACATCAAAGAATATGGAAAATAAATTGATCTTGAATTAGTTTTTATATATTTCTTTATTTATTGGGGGAAAAAACATCTTTGCTGGCTTTTATCCTTAGATTCTTATTTCTTGCTCTACCGCCAGAAAGCATATATCATTAAGATAATGTTGTGAGGAATCCTCCAGTGTATAGTAGAATATTCGACTTGCTATGACGGTGTTAGGCTTCATTACTTAGTCACGAGCTTGAACATTACCCCCTCTTGGCTTATACCCATTTTCATTCCTTGCCTGAGAGCTTGGTATGAAGCCAGCGAATATCAAAAAGAGATGAATCTGATCTTCAGTTCTCTCTCTCTCCCTCTCTCGTGGTATCGCCTCTAGGGGTATCGTATATCGGGGTATACCTGTATATGGTATATATATAAATTTATGCAATGGCTAACTACTTTTTATGTAGAATTTTCTTGAATATCTGATTTATTAGAATATTTTTTTTTCTTTTTTAACTATATTTTTGCTGGATGAAATGTTCCACCATTACACTCCTGATCAAGCAGAGAATTCCTTTGTCATCATCTTCCCAGCCCTTATTCCCACCAAAAGATGCAGAGTGTTCCATATTCAGATTGCTATTACCCTATTCATTAGTACAGTCAGGATCATATGTTTCCTTAATAATCAGTGACAGTAACTTTCAAGTCCATTTTTCCCCCTTTTCTTTGCTGTAGCCTGACGCTTGACTTATGTAGTCCAGAACATTTAGGGTTGGGAGACTTAACAACATTCCTGACAGCAGTTTACATGAGAGAAACTTCCAGTCACATCTAGGACCTGGACTGTATTCTGTTAGTCAGAGCCTCTTCTGGCCTGAGAGCTCTATCACCAGACCACCAAATAATCCACATCATTTATCTCATACTTTTGGCACGTCTGTAACCTTCATCCTGGAAACATCATCCGGGAGTACTGCATGTTCAGAATTATGTACAGTATCTGATCTTAGGAACATTAGCCACTGGTAAGTAGTAAGAATTACAGGTGATGGAAAAATAAGCAAAATTATGCCCCAGACGGTACATTATGACAGTACTGTACTAATCTACCTTCTTCCACCCACTGCAGGCTTGCGGGATTCATCGTGATCTCTGCTGAGGCACCGTGTTGCTGTATGTTCATTGACTTTGTGCAGCGCTACTCTGTTTGGGTGGAAATGCGACCACACTGGCAAAAAGCTGCGCTGTATGTTATGTAAGTCAGGCAAAACTGTATGTTTTATGTTTAGGTTCAGGTTCATGCTGGTTTGTTATGCTTAAAAAAAAAGAAAAAAAAAAAGAAAAGGGATATGAGAATGATGTTTGCCTATGTTATTTTAATTGTTGTTGTTCTGTTTAAAGAAATTTTTTCAGCTGAACCATTGCCTTGCCCATACTGGTTTGACCTACAGTTTCAGTATGCACAGACTCCACGTCAGTTTTTTGAGAGAGAGGTCCCCACTGCCATCACAATCCTTAATACAGTGTTCAGATTCCCAGGGTGTGCACAACTCGCACTGCTCCATCTCCCACCAGTATTCCCATCCATCTTGCTCACCTGTCGTCATTCATCCTCCTTTTTAATACCACACTCCCATCGCTAACGTTACCACTCATACAGTGCTTGATATCACTCACCCATAGCAAGGTGAGATGATATAGTTCTTGTTAGTGAGTGTGTGTGTGTCTATGTATTTGTTGCCAAAGTAATTGCTAACTAAATACTCACTGTTCAATACAACTTCTTTAACTCATCCTTGCAAGTTGAATTCAGAGCTTTCCTTCTGTGGTCGCTGTCCAAAATTCGTGATTTTGCCAGTTTTCAATGGTTATTTACTAAGAAGCTACATATACTTATGCAATCATTGGTACCATCCGAAGGCATAATATGCCACCTAGTTGACACGACTCAGTTGCCAGGGGCCACCATGAACACTGAATGTACCTCACTAAGCTGTATTCACATATTTTGCAACTTATTTTCTAGTCTTGTATGTATTTACACTGATATTCTTGTGGAAATGACTTTGAGCTGTATTGTTTTCATACATTTTCTAGCCTTGTTGTACGTATTTACATTGATATTCTTATGGAGATGGCTTTGAACTGTACAATAAAACCTCGATTACCCTGCCTTTGATTTACTGGCTTTTGGATTAACTGCCAATCCTTGCCCTCCAAAATCATCTTGTACCTTTCCTTCTTGCTGGAAGTTTGCTCTCATTCAGCCAGTCCCAAAGAAGGGTGACCATTCTCAACCCTCTAAGTATCGTCCAATTGCTTTAACATCCTGTGTATCAAAAGTTTTCGAGTCAGTTCTTAACAGGAAAATCTTAAAGAATCTTTCCTGTCACAACCTACTTTCCGATCGTCAGTAAGGGTTCCGTCAGGGACGCTCCACTGGCGATCTTCTCACCTACCTTTCAGACTCCTGGTTATCCTCCTTTCAGGACTTTGGTGAAAGCTTTGCCATTGCACTTGACATCTCAAAGGCTTTTGATCGAGTCTGGCATAAATCTTTAATTTCCTAACTGCCCTCATACGGTTTCTATCCTTCTATCTGTGCCTTCATCTCTAGCTTCCTTTCTGGTCGTGCTACAGCCGCTGTTGTAGATGGCCATCGTTCTTCTCCTAGACCTGTCAACAGTGGTGTTCCTCAGGGCTCTGTCCTATCACCAACTCTCTTCCCTTTATTCATCAATGACCTTCTAAGCTGTACATCTAACCCTATCCACTCATATGCTGATGATTCCACCCTTCACCTTTCCATTCGGTTTCCGAAACGTCCATCTCAGCTGTTACTTCAACAAAAAAGGGATGAGGCTATGGCATGCCTAATGTCTGACTTGGCTTGTATCTCTGATTGGGGTAAAAATAATCTTGTTATTTTTAATACATCAAAAACTTAGTTCTTACATTTATCAACCTGACAAAATCTTCCTCAGGATTACCCACTAATGTTTAATAATTTCCAGCTCAGTCCTTCATCATCCTTGTACATGCTTGGGGTTTCATTCTCTCGGGATTTGTCTTGGAAAGAACATATTGCATCTCTTGTGAAATCTGCTTCCAAGAGATTAGGTCTGCTAAGCCATTTCCGAACTTTCTTTACCCCTGCACAGTTGTTGACCTTGTACACAGGTTTTATTCGCCCTTGTATGGAGTACAACTCCCATGTGTGGGGAGGCTTCCCACATGCAGCTCTTCTCAATAGGGTGGAGTCAAAGGCTTTTTGTCTCATTAACTCTCCTCCTCTTACTAATTCTCTTGAACCTTTGTCTCTTTGCCGCACTGTTGCATCTTTATCTCTCTTCTATCGCTACTTCAACGGTCACTGTTCCTCTGAACTGTCTGCTTGCATCCCTCCACCTCTATGACGGGCACGTAGTACCCGTCTAGCAACAAACTCTCATCCCTTTTCTGTCCAACTCTCTAATGCAAGAGTTAACCGTTATTCCCAGTCCTTCATTTATGCAACTGATCAACTCTGGAACTGTCTTCCTCTGTCTGTATTCCCTACTTCCTATGATCTCCAGTCTTTCAAACGCAGTGTGTCCTGGCATCTCAAAATGATTTAATCTTGAATTTGGCTCTCTTTTATATTGTTTTTGTTTTTTCTTGGAAGGAACAGTATGTGGGCCCATGGCCTTTGGTTCCTTCATCCTTGCATTTAAAAAAAAAAGAAAAAAAAATTGAAGATCAGTTGATGTAGTTTTGCAGTAAATCTTGTTCGAAACATGGCTATATCACCTGCAGTGAAGGCGAATAGGTGGTGTGGGGAGGCAGCGTGAGTAGGCGAATTTAGGCCTGATACACGCCACACGGACAGTCACGTTCCATTCCCGGTCTTGTTAAATATTGTTACACGTGTCTCTGGGGCTGTGCACTTTGTCAGCCACATGCTGTTTAGAGTTGATTCCCGCTTTGTTCGCAGTTAAAGCCAATGATATCTTAACCGGATGTGGATAGCCACTTCAGCGATATGATTGGCTGATGAGTGAATAGGATTGGCCACAGCAACAGTGCACCTAGTGAGTTTCCAGTATCTTAGTGAGCACAACCGACCATACAGTGTGTGTATAAGGCCTTAGTCTTCATTGAGATACTGCAAAGTAAGCATCTCCTTCTGACTGCGTATTTGTGCTTCCACATGTTTGCTAAAGTGACAATGCCGCTAACTAAAGGCAAAAGGAAGCGCGTTGTGCCAAGTATTTATGATAAGCTGAGATAACAGTAAACTCTCAGTTATCTGCCGTCGCAATACCCAGAGTTGTTGGCTTGGCTCTGTTACAGCAATATTCAGCAAAATTATGTAACATCCAGTGCTGAAACTGGAAGTAACTGACGGTTCTATGCAGTTTGTGATGGTGAGGCATATCAACCAGCTTGTATGTGGTGTATGTGGTAGCCAACTGGTGCCTGGGGAAACCCCGCAGCACACCAGCCATTGAGAACGCCCACAAGGTGCCAGCCAATCAGAATTTGTTGCAGGAGTGGCCCGCCTGCCCAGCTGTTCTATTGTCGCACTCATTCTCTCCCCGTGGATCTCGTTCATTGAAGACATATATGTGCTCTGCTCTTATGATGATGCAGTGACAAAACCGTAGTGCTGTGACTTCTCAGGCCTCCCATGCCTTGCTTGTTGTTGTTGCAAAGCATGTCGCCTCTCGGTGCTTCATGTCCTAGTGCTGTATTGTCATTCTGAAATTGCTGTACATGTAGTTACTGCCACCAAGCCACAGGGGATTAAGTGCACTGTACTATGCTGCATGGTGTACAGTTTCACCCTCCATTGATGCCAAGACTAGGTGAGTACAGTATATAGTACACTATGTACTATATTACTGTACTGTATCAATACAGTGAGTCCTTGATAAACGAAAACCCAAGGTACAAATTTTCGATGTTACAAAAGCGATGAATATAGGACAAATTCCACAATACGAAAGTATCTGTCTCGATGATACGAAAAGCGATACGAAAGGAAATAACGAAAAATTCAAAATGGGCACGGTGCACAGTGCAGTCAGAACTTTTTGCCATCAAGATGATTCCCCGTCATTTATTTACATGTCAGTTAATTTAGCAGGTATGTTAGTGTTCGAGTTATATGAGTTTTAAAGGCGATGGTGGTTTATTCTTTTTATAATAAATGTAAAATACGGCATCAAGTAGTTGGTATTAACAGAAAAAATATAAATATATTGAAACGTGAATCAGGTGACGTACAATGTTTCACTTCATTGTTTAACATAAGGCAACATATGAGACATTGGCATTTTTATAAATGCCTAATAACCTCAAGTGAACGATCGATATACTTTAAAATTATACGAATAATCTTCATATTACATCTACATTCTCAGCTAATCAGTCAATCTCAACCTACTGCATCCAAAAATTACAATAAAAATTACTGAAGACAGCTATGAGAGACACCAGATTTTAATTGAAAGTCAACTGCAGCGAGGCAGAAGCAAGTTAACCTGAGGAATCCCATCAACATATGGGTACGTCGCGATGTTTTGTCACAGCTACACCCATTGACGTATGGGTACGTCGCCCAATTGCAAGGGTCATAATTTGCACAATTTTCAAGTTTCATGGGTGATTTTTGGTAGGCATATGTTGGAGACCTTCCTCTACCTGCGTCAAGCGGGGATACTGCCTGGTCCCACCTAACCCCCCTCCCTCCCACACTGGGCAATTCACCTGTTAGCAGTAAACTGGCCAGTAAAGGTATGTTGCCCCACGGTCTCTCCAATGACGAAATTCATGGTGAAAGTGATTCCTGAGGTGGAGGACAAAGAAATAAAGAAGCTAGAGCAAGAAACAAACATAAGTGATGAGGTGGTAATGTCATGAAGGAAGGTGCCATATGTGGATGTGTTTGGTGACTGAACAATGCTTCTATTGCCTATATAAATGTGTGAAAACCAATATAGTCTGTTACTACACATAAATTTGTACCAAATACATAAATAAATACGTAATTGAAAGTGGCTTGAATTAGTTAACCCTTCCTTCGTTTTCTTTAGCCAGGTACCCTGAAAAAGAAGGAAAACGTAAGGTTGCATGACACCTGTATCAACGTTTTCAGCACAGGATCACGATTTCTCTATGGATTTTCGATGTTTCTCCCCAAAAGCGAAGGTTTGAGCCAATAAAAATTTTTCCCAAAAATGCTCGGGATTTTGTGGCATCGTAGGTTGGAAATCGGTTGGGATGTGACGGGTTAGTTATTGACTACAAGTGCAAATTTTAAATAATATCCAAAGCCTATGTTATTCAATGAACATATACCTTGATAGTTCCCTGTGAAATTAGTTGTTATAGTATTAATCAATTAATATTAAGTATAGAATAACGGGGAATCATCTTGGGTGCGAATTGTCCTGACGGGGAATCATCTGTTTTGATGGGGAATTGTGTGACAGTGAAGTAACTTCAAGGCAAATTTTCCCGGAACTAGTCCACGTCCCTCCTCACAGCTTCGATGTACATGCAGCTCTGCACCTTTTCGTACTGTTTAGACATGCCTCCCAAGGGTCCTGTGCCATCTCCAGCATCGGAGGAGCCCGCTGCAATGAAACAGCAGCACTGTACTCTAACTCTGGAGAGGGAATTGGTAATTATCAGACACCACGAGGAGAGGCAGGGAGTCTCGGAGATTGGGCGTGCTTTTGGCCTTGGAGCTTTCACCGTTGTTTTTGTTTATTAGAAACTCAAAGATAAACATCCAGGGCATCATCTGGTGAAAAGAAAAAATTTCTTTCTCTCTGCGTCTTTTTAAAGCCCCATGCGTAAGTTTGAGAGTAGTTAACCTTGATGCACAACCAGCACAGCCTGAGCTGTGGCTCGCAACACGATGCTACCTAGCCTGAGCTGTGGCTCGCAATCCACGGGTTAAGAAGTATTACGAGTGCAGAAACGGGGGGTTCTCCCAGCACTTGGCCAAGGCTGAGCCAGCCCACATCCTGAGTACTTGCCCGTGGTTGGACACAGCCTGTGTCGTCCAGTAACGAGAGGGTTAACCGACCATTTAGTTTATCTGTTGGCCCCTTCCCCCCATATGTGGGCGATTAACTAAGGTTTTATTGTAATAGGATTTCTTAATACAGGTGATCCTCCTCCAACATAACCTTCTCGAACACAAAACTCCTGTAAGTATAGTGGCAAATTTGTGGCTCTTCTATACAGTGCAATGCATTATTTTGCTATCTGCAGCTTGTCACCTGAGCAAAGGAAAAAATCCCCCCAGTCAGTCACACAGTGGGGTGTGGCACCACTTCTTACCCAGATTACTGCCACTTTACTTTGTGAATTTTTTTAGTGAGTCCCTTTTCTTTCATAAATAGTAAGTTAACATTTCCTAACATCTTATTCTCCATTTTGCCTCCCGAGATTCTGTTTCTTATTTCTTTTTCATTTATACCAGTGGTTACTAGAGATTTGTTGATATCTGCTGATTCTTTGACCAGTTTTTGGGTGATTTTAATGATTTTCATTTCCTGTCTAATGCTTTTTTCTTCGACTTTTGTTTCTAAGTCTTTCCTTACTTTGATCATTTCAGCATATGTAGTTTGTACTTCTTCTTTGCAAATTCTGATCATTTCATTTACCTGGGTTATCATATCCTCAGTATCACTGCTTTGGTCTGTCAGACTGCTTGCTTGCCTAATTGTCTCTGTATCATTTCTGAACTCCTCCATGTTACTCTCTTGGTTGACAACTGTACTTGCCTTTTCACCATAATACTCTCATGGTAGACAACTGTACTCACCATTGCACCATAATACTCTCATGGTTGACAGTTGTACTCACCATTTCACTGGTTTCCTTTCTAAGTGAAACTACTTCAACTGACAGCTCATCTATTGTTGTGTCTTTTTTTCGCTTAATTCCTTTACTAATTTTTCATTTTCTTCCTTCTGCATGTGTAGTTCCTTTTTAATTTCATGTATTTTGATTTGAAAAGTTTTCTCCAGCTTATTCACTTTCTCCACTAATTTATGACCATATTTCACAGTATATTAGATGCTGCACTGTGGAAGACACACCCTAATTCCTCAAGGACAGTTTCGTTTCGTTTCGTTTTTGAAGGCTCCGACATGCTTGTATGCGTCGGTCTTGGTCACCTAATGGCGGCTCTCCACGCTGCTCGATCCCTGGCAGCCTCCCTGTTCAGTCCCTTAACCCTTAATTCACACTTAATGACCTCGTCCCATGTCTTTCTCGGTCTACCTCTCCCAGCCCCTCCCCCAATATTAACACCTCTCACCCTCTGTACCCAATTATCATCCCCCATCCTCTCCACATGTCCAAACCACCTCAGCCTACCTCTCCTCATTACAACACCAATACACTCCAGTCCCATCCCACCTCTTAACTCTTCCATCGTAAACCCAGCCCCCCCAGGCCTTGCAAGCTGGGACGCACTGTACATCCACCTAATCATTGTCATTTCTGTATGTTTAAACCTGCGAATATCCTCTTCTTTTACTGCCCAGGTCTCACTACCATACAGCATCACACTCCTAACACATGCTGCACACAAAGACCCCTCTGCACGCAAGGAGAGTCCCCTCAATGTCAGGAGAGGCAACAGCTCCCCGAACACCCCCCAACCACCCCTCACCCCAGCAACCGAGCCAACTCCAGCCCCACCTTCGGCACATAACACGTCTCCCAAATAACAAAACTCCTCCACACACTCAAGAGACTCACCTGCAAGTTCAGCCCTCCCACGCCCAACAATCTCCACCCGCTCTCCCCGACACGCTGCACACACAAAATCAGCATCATCTCGCAGTCTACCTCTAACACCATTACATCTCTTGTGCACCCATTTATCACAAACACTACACAAGATGGAACCACCTCCCACACCCCTGCGGCAAACTGCACATGGCCACTCTCCCTCTCCTCTGATTGTACCGCCACCAACCCCAGACATCATTACCCCTGCTTTATCTGCACTTACCCCCAAGCCCCCGTACCCCACCCCACCTCTTCACTTCCCAAATCCCTCCTCCGCCTCCCTTTCACTCTCTGCAATCAACACCAAATCACCAGCACACAACATCTCCCACATGAGTCCATCTCTGAAGTCATGTGAGAGGGCTTCAAGCACCATGATAAACAACAGTGGACTCAAAACTGACCCCTGATGCACACCAACATTCACAGAAACTCATCACTCAAAACTCCATTCACCCCCACCTGGGTGAGAGCACCCATGCACATGGCCACAACCACCTCAACCAGCCACTCCTCCAACCCCAGCCCTCTCACTGCCCATTCCACCACCTCTCCAGGGACTCTGTCAAAGGCCCCCTCCAAATCAACAAAAACAAAATACAACTCCCCCCTCCCTCCAATATACTCCTCCTGAAGCCGTCGAACAATGAACACGGCATCAGTGGTCCCCCCGCCCGGCACAACCCAAACTGCATCTCATCGATCCCCCCCCATCACACCCTCCAGAACTCTCTCCATCACTTTCACTGTCTGATTTAAGAGCCCCACACCTCTGCAATTTCCCCCCTCCAGGGTGCCGCCCCTCCCCCTGCACACACCCACAACCACACTCTTCAGCCAATCATCTGGGTCAACACACTCATATATAATCATATTCATCAGGTCAGTGACCAACCCCACCCCATCATCTCCAGAGGCCCCCAACATTCCGGCAGCCAACCCAGACATACCCACCGCCCGACTCACAGCAGCAGTGCCAATCAAAGGCCAAGAGCCAAACACTGGACCAGCCGGCCCCAAACCCTCCCCATCCCAATCAAACTCCTCATTCAACAACTGGCCACAATGCTCCCTCCACGCATCTTCAACATCCCCACCGTTCACCACCACCCCCCCATCATCACCCCCCACACACCGCCCACCCATAATGTCCCGACTATCCCTCCTCACCCGATCTGCCACCCCCAAAATCACATCTTTCCTTTCTCCATGATTTAGGTTATCAAGCAAAAGTCTCTGTGACTCAGACCTCGCCCTGCACACCCCTCCCCAAGCCCCGCGCTCGGCAGCCAAGCACTCCTCCCCGCCACCACCCCTCTTCCATTCCTGGAAAAGCCCTCCCTCCCCCCAGCTGCAGCCTCCACACCCTCATCCCACCACCAAGCCACCCTATGTCTTGGTGGGCCCCCCGTCCAACCGCACATTGCATTGGCAGCTCTCAAGAGGCTGCTCCCATGGGCTCCACACTGCTCACCAATGCCCCTATTCACGGCTTCCCGTTCAGCCATCACTCTCCTCATCTCACCACAAAAGGCATCCCCCACCGATCGGCTTCCCAGCCTCCACATCCTCCTCCCAGGTACATACGTCCACCCTCTCTCATCACTCACTCCTTAAGCACCACGCCACAAATCAACAGTCTGCGCTGCTGCACACACTCCTCGCTTCCCACAACTTTAACATCCCTCACCAGTCTCCCATCAACCCTCCTGACCAGAAAACAATCTATCTGACTACCATTTCCCCCGGACTCGCACATAATCAACCGGCTCATTCTCTTCCTAAAATGTGTGTTGTACACAATCATGTCCACAGCCTGAGAAAAAAAGTATGTCTCAACCAAGACTGCAGAAAGGTTACTTGATATGAGTAGTTTTCACACAAATACACACTTACCTTTCAGAATCACTATTCAGTACTGTATATCTGTATTTGGTTTCTCAGTTTTTATGTAAAAGAAGGGTACAACACAAGAAAACAAACAAACAACCACTTCCTTACAAAAAGTTACATGTTCCATGATACCATCTTAACACTATTTATGTTTATGAAGGCCACTTTTCAGAATCTCTATTCAGTACTGTATATGTCTTTGGTGTTCTTATTTTTATGCAAAAGAAGTGTGCAAGACAAGAAAAACAAACTACCCCTTCCTTACTTCTTCCTACCACGATGCCATCTTAACCCTATCAGGTTTCTGGGCTGGGCAGATTACGTATGTGCTAGAGTCATCCACTCTCACGCCAACCCACATCTTCGCTGCACGATGTTTTTGATTGCTCTGTGTAAATACACTTTTCATGATAGAATGTTGGTTTTGGTTTCATTTTAAAGCGGATAATCGAGGTTCTACTGTATCACTGTAGTTGTACTTTATCGTAGTATGTTCAAAAAAAGCAGAACAAAGAAAATAAAATGTCAAAATGACGAGTTAAAGTTGGCCGAAAAGCAAAAATTTTTTACCTTGCCATAGAAAAATATTTTGCCAAAAAAAGCTAATAAAGATATGTAAATCTGGATTTAACCATGCAAAACTACAATAAATTACCTTTACAGTGATACAGTAGAACCTCGATTATCTGCGAGCCAGTCAACTGGAATTGGCCCTAAACCGGACAATTTAAAGAAAATTTCCAAAATCGATCAACTGGGGAAAATCCAGGACCTAACAGGCATTTCAAATTCACAGCGCAACCATCCTGCCCAATTGTTTTCATTCCTTTGCCACTGAACGCATCACCGCAGTCCCCCCCATTGTTTTGAGGCTTAACAGTGTAAACACAGCAACACACCACTGTTTTATCAGAATTTTCCATAATATTTGGTGGAATATCAGCCATGGCTCTTGGCTGTTCGTGGAAAGATGCTGATGAATCATTTTAAAAGATCATCCGATTCCTGGAGAGAAATCCAGCCTATTCAGCTAATGAACTGCTTCACTTTCGTAGCTGTTATGATGACTTCCAAAATCGCCGTCGTGTAGCAATCAAACAGTCAGACATCAGGGACTTTTTCACGAAGGGTAAACGTGTAAAAACAGCAAACATTTCACTCATATCCTCCTGTGTATTTGTGGGGTTCCCAGATAGTGATGCATCAACGTCCATATCAGCAAGTACTCCAGCAAAAATGGCTGCTCCACCAGTCTCCCCCATCAGGCCTGTTCGACCCCCAGCCAGCCTATCCACTCACATCGATGCGGCTGCATCACCCACAACTCTGCAGTTCTGAGACAGTTCACTGTCAAGTCAGTTCACCATCAGACAATTCACCGTTAAAACATGGACGATTCCCCGTCCGGACAATTCGCACGTCAGGACAATTCGCACCCTGGGCGATTCCCCGTCATTCTATAAATACTTATTATTAATCAATACTTTAATAACTGTATTTCAGGGGGATCCATCAAAGTCTATGTTCAATAGTGTAGGCTTTGGATATTATTTATTAGTTGCACCTTTAGTCAATAATTGTTTCTTCCTCACTGTAGTCACCTGTGAATTATATTCTAGCATCATCCATAGCTGTCTTCATAAATGACGGAGAATTGTCTTGTTATTGTTGTGACAGCAAATTTGACTTGACGGCGAATTGTCCCGAAACCGTCAGTCCTTGCTGAAGACTTCTTTATAGCTTTTTTTTCCTTTATTGTTGATGACTAATGGCTTGCAAAAATAGTTTCACACTGCATTTTTTTTTTTTTAATGTGTGCCAATATTTATTCCTTGTGAAATATGCTTGATGCTAAACGGCCATCATTCATGTGTTGTGTAGGTCAAAAGCTTGATTGGTACTGCGGACTTTCAAGAGGCTTAGTGGCAAAAGAT
This sequence comes from Birgus latro, assembly GCA_018397915.1. NCBI lineage: Eukaryota > Metazoa > Arthropoda > Malacostraca > Decapoda > Coenobitidae > Birgus > Birgus latro. The sequence goes on along the minus strand of JAGKTI010001409.1, from coordinate 68,639 downwards.
GGCACTTAAAATTTTTATGGGGAGTTTTAGGGGGCAAAACTAATCAGTTAGGTTAGGTTAGAATGCAGTATGCACTGATGTCTCCAGTCGGTGAGATTGTATGTAAACACACGTCTTGAGTGTCGTAAGACAGACGTTTATAATTATCCTTAAATATATTTTTAATGAAAAGTATGAGGCTCCTAGAACCTAACCCCCTATTTTACATGTAAATATATGTCACATTTTAGCTAATAGTATTATAAGGATAATTACAATTTCAGTTAAATAAAATACACTGAAAACATTAGGCCTATTTTATGTCCCTGCGACCCATCAAAATTCCTCTAGTTTGAGAGTCATTGGTGTAAGACAACAGGAAATCGGTGTTATTCGATTTTCCAGAAAAATTGATTTTCTGGCATTTTGAATTCCCCATGGCTCCCAGATAATTGAGAGTCTGCTGCATATAGATTTTATGGTAATTTTTGCATTTAATTGTGCGGTAAAGCGAAAGGAAAGAGATGCAACAATTTTATTTTAGTCTCGGCTGCATATTCACTTTGCACTCTTTTTCTTTGATTGGTCATTGTAAATACATTTTTTATGATAGGATGCTGGTTATGGTGTTATTTTGAAGCTGAATAGTTGTACTTTATTGTATGTTCAAAAAAGGAAAACAGAGAAAATGAAAAGTCAAAGTGACAAATTGACGTTAGGCAAAAAACAAAAATTTTATACCTTGCTGTAGAAAAATAGTCGCCAAGAATAAAATGATAAAGAAACAAAGCCATAAGTCACACCAGCTGTGCAGTAGTCGGCTTAAGAAGTGACGGCGGAGTATCCAGAAGTTATTGGTCAGCGATGACGCACATCTATCTATCTATCTATTGCCAGACACCATAATCCCATAAGGGGTGGCCATTTGACTTTGAGTTTTTTTTTTTTTTTTTTTTTATGAGAGGGGCACTAACCCTCCACCAACCCACTTGTTGACACGTAGGGAGCACGTATGGTTTGGTTATATGGTTACCACCCAGCGTTGTAAATGGTTTCTTGGCTGACAGGAAACCATTTGGCTTGTCACTCAGTGTAATGCCACACATACTGTACTGATGCACATACTCCTCCTCATATCTTTAGAAGGTGAGAGAAGAGTTTTGGACAAATGTGGAAGCCTGCTTGGAAAAGTTTGAAAGGAATGAGAGAGTGTTTCTGATTGGAGATATGAATGGAAAAGTAGGGAATGAGAAGGTGGATGGAGTGGTTGGTGAGTGGGGTGTGCCTGCAGAGATGGATGAGAATGGCAGTGCTTTAGTGGACACCTGTGCTGGGAGGGGGTTGGTGGTAGTTAATATCCTCTTCAGGCACAAAATGATCCATAGGTATACATGGCGAGTGGTGAGAAGAGAGGACGGGGGAATGAATGAACGGAAGGCAATGATTGACTATGTGTGTGTGGATGAAAGGATGAGAAGATGTGTAATGGATGCAAGAGTATATAGAGGTTGGGGGAGTGGACTTTCTGACCACCACTTGGTGGTGGCCAGAATCAGAGTCCAAACAAGATGGAGGAAGAGAAGAAGGGAAAGACAGGAGGAAGTATGTGTTACAAGGAGGGTAGAAAAGTTACAAGAGGATAGAATAAAGGCTGAATATAGAAGGGAAGTGGAGGAGCGATTGGGTAAATATAGATTGGAGCAGATGGGGGACGTGGAGGGTGTGTGCAAGGTATTCACAGAAGAAATCTGTGCAGCATGTGAGGTGGTGTGTGGGGTGAAGAGAAGACGAAAGGGGGTTCAGGGAACAGCATGGTGGACTGAAGAGGTGAGAGAGGCTGTGGCACAAAAGAAGAAAGCATATAATGAGTGGATGAGGAACAGGGGCGACGAAGAAGCTGAGAGACGGACGAGAGAGTTATATGTAGTGAGGAGGAGAGAGGTGAAAAGATTAGTAAGAGAGAGTAAGAAGAGAGTGGATGAGGAGTTTGGAAGGAATTTGAGTGCAAAGTGGAGGGAATGTAAGAAAATGTTCTGGAAGGAGGTAAAGAGAGCTAGACAGGGTGCCAACGAAGTCAGTGGGGGTGTGAAAGATAAAAATGGTAGATTACTAGTGGAGAAGGGAGAAAAAGTAAACAGATGGAGAGAACACTTTAATGAACTGTTGAACATAGAGAATGAAAGTAATGCAAGTATAAGTGGCTGGGGAATGGCAGGGAGAAGGAGGGTTGTGAGAAGAGAGGAAGAAATCACCAGGATGGAAGTGGTGGAAGCAATGAAGAAAGTTAAAATGGGGAAAGCCCCAGGAATTGATGGAGTGTGTGGTGAAATGCTGAAGCATGGGGGAGAGATAGTAATAGAATGGATGTGGAAGGTGTGCAGATTGGCTTGGGAGGAGGGTAGAGTCCCGGAGGATTGGAAGTCAGGTATAATTATTCCTCTGTACAAAGGAAAAGGGGAAAAAGCAGTGTGTGGTAATCATAGGGGCATTTGCCTTCTCAGTGTAATAGGAAAAATATATGGTAGGATACTTATTGACAGAGTTAGGGAAATTACTGAGGAATTAGTTGGAGAAGAACAAGGAGGTTTTAGGAAGGGAAGAGGTTGTGTAGACCAGATATTCATTCTTAGATCCTTAGTGGAAAAGTTTCTAGAGAAGGGCAAGAAGTTGTATGCAGCCTTCATGGATCTGGAGAAAGCATATGACAGGGTGGATAGACAAGGTTTGTGGAAGGTATTAAGAATATATGGAGTGGATGGGAAGTTGTTGAAGGCAGTGAAGAGTATGTATGAGGGTGCTAAGGCTGCAGTGCGTGTGGATGGCAAACTGAGTGAATCTTTCCATTTGAAGGTTGGATTGAAACAAGGATGTGTCATGTCTCCATGGTTGTTCAATCTGTATATGGATGGGGTTATAAAAGAGATACAAGGTCGGGCAGTGGATGTTGGAG
>JAGKTI010001409.1:38255-57487 GCA_018397915.1 Birgus latro | reverse complement strand
GAGATTGTTAGGCGTGAGAGGGTTGAACTTGCAGGTGAGTCTCTTGAGTGTGTGGAGGAGTTTTGTTATTTGGGAGACATGTTATGTGCCGGAGGTGGGGCTGGAGTTAGCTCGGTTGCTAGAGTGAGAAGTGGTTGGAAGAAGTTCAGGGAGCTGTTGCCTCTCCTGACATTGAGAGGACTCTCCTTACGTGCTAAGGGGTCTTTGTATGCAGCATGTGTTAGGAGTGTGATGCTGTATGGTAGTGAGACCTGGGCAGTAAAGGAAGAAGATATTCGCAGGTTTAAACGTACAGAAATGACAATGATTAGGTGGATGTGCAGTGCGTCCCTGCGTGCAAGGCCTGGGGGGGCTGGGTTTACGATAGAAGAGTTGAGAGGTAGGATGGGACTGGAGTGTATTGGTGTTGTGATGAGGAGAGGTAGGCTGAGGTGGTTTGGACATGTGGAGAGGATGGGGGATGATAATTGGGTACAGAGGGTGAGAAGTGTTAATATTGGGGGAGGGGTTGGGAGGGGTAGACCGAGAAAGACATGGGACGAGGTCATTAAATGTGACTTAAGGGTTAAGGGACTGAATAAGGAGGCTGCCAGAGATCGAGCAGCGTGGAGAGCCGCCATTAGGTGACCAAGGCCGACACATGCAAGCATGTTGGAGCCTTCAAAAACGAAATGAAATGATAATGTTTTAAGTTTCTTCCCGCAAAGTCCAACTGAGACCACAGGATTATTAGCTATATTCACGTGTATCTGTATCTTTTGAATTCCCGCAGAGTCCAACTGAGACCATGGGATTACCGTATTCATAATGTTATGTTTACAGAGTCTCATGGCTTTTTTTTTTTTTTTTTTTTTTTTTTTTTTTTTTTTTTTGTCTCGCACCCAGTAGTACATTTGCGGACCTGGATAGAACATTGATTGTTTTGGGTCGTAATATATGTGGAAAGTGTAACAAATTATTTGCGTTAATGACACTCCTGCAGTCAGATTGAACATCCACACTGTGCACTGCGCAATTTCCACACTGTGTCCGCAGACGCCTCGTTAACTCTGTGTACCCGTACATAGTATCATGTTTTTTTTTTATTTATATGATTATTCATTGCACTTTACTACTTTCTTTTTCAGGTTATTCATACCGGTAGCTTATAGATAATGTATTATAGAAGGTAGCTTTTCCTTTTCAGTCATTCCTGTGAAATTTCCATGTTAGTTTTTCCATGCTGCATGGTGGTTTTCTCACTTTCTTGCCAGTTTTAACTGGAGGGTTGGGGGGGGGGGGGGGGGAACCTTCTTGCTTTACTATCCTTATCCTTCAGCATGTAGAGTTTGATCTTGTAGTCATAGTCTTCTCTGTAACAAACAGCCTCGAAGGACCATAAGGTCTATTGCTGTTTACTTTCCTTTGTACTCTTTTGTACCCTTTTCCCCACACCCCCCCTCCCATCCTCCCACTTACCCCCCCCACCCCTACCCCCCACCTACCCCAAGCACCCAGTCCCCATCCCCGCACCACCCCACGACCCCCACACCCCCCCACGACCCCCACACCCCTCCACACCTCCCTCCCCACAAATCCCCCACTATATTGCACCCGCCTATTAAACCCGTCCTGAGCATATGTCATAACATTATGATGCCCGCCTTTTAGGGGTTAAGGTATATTCCTACATTCAGTATCGACTCAGTGTGATGTGAGACTACTGTAACTTGCTTCCGATGTCTCATTACCTACAGACGACACATTCACTTCTTAACCAGAAAAAAAATCCTTAAACAAGCCAAGTGAAATATGACACGAGTCTTTTCTGCCCAGCAAACATGCTCCTGAGCACTATTTCGTTACCATCGCTAATTATGCACTCTCACTATCCTCTGAATACCTCCACAATAATAATAATAAAAAATAAATGCAGCACTGGTATGTACACACTAAACAAAAACCAAATTATTTGCGACTGAAGTTCAATATGGCGAGGTCGTTGGGAACAAGGCGTACAGTGGTACAGCTGTACCACCGTAACAATAACACTTACTTATGACAGTGCCGTTTGCTTCGCAACATAAAAAATTAACAAATAATTCTTAACTGTTCACAGTTTACTAAAAACAGCCAATCACCTCAGAACATATCAAATATAGTGAAAACATTTAAACATATATTGTTATGCCTTTGTAACACTGCTGTCTCCCAGTTGCTGTACCATTGTATGTTAAGTGTCAGTTCTAAGGATAGTGCAAGAGAAATGCCGCCCTTATTTTTAAATATCAGAACATAATTCTGCACTGGAAATGCCAAGGTGAATATCAGATAGAGAGCTAGATAAATAAATTTACAGATAGACAGATACCGAGACATTCATTCTACCTCCCGAGTCCCCAACACACAATACTTCCCATTAAATGTTATATCAAAATCCTCCGTCACTACCTCCATTGTCTACCAGTTTCAGCAAAAAGGTTAGTTAAGCAAGGGAGAGCCTTCTTTCTTATCCTGTTTTATTCTAACAATTTAGTCAACGAAGCTGGCAAACATGAGCTAACCATTAGCCAACTGCAATTATTCTCTTATTATTGCTAATGCAAATGTTTTCATTGAGCACAAGCGATTAGCGAAACTTTTCTAATTAGGGGCAATTGATTCAGCCCACACTAACCCCATCAGTGCACAATGTTTCCTGAACTGGATAAAACCATCTGGCGAGCAAGAATAAAGTACCCTATAAAATACTGTACAGTACTTGGTTGGATGGCTATGATAAGTGGTTTATCACTATGCCCCTACCTGAACTTCTCCCACTCTGCAGTCACACACACACCCACACATACACACTTTGGGTTCCATTCACTATCGCCAATTATGATAGCTTTTCTAGGGCAGCAGTGAGGCAGAGGGTGAACAGGTTCGATCACTCCTATCATCAGTGAGGCAGAGAGGGTGAACGAGATCAATTTGGCTCTCTTTTGTATTGTTTTTGCTTTTTCTTGGAAGGAACATTATGCAGGCCTGTGACCTTTGGTTCCTTCTTCCTTGCATTAAAAAAAAAAAAAATACCCTTACTGCTGTGCTGTGAATACAACAAAAATGGTGGATGCTGCTTTGAATGCCCATCTGGCACTGCTCATTTCAGATATTGTGTTAATTATCTACTCTGTAAATTTTATCCCATTTTCATAACATAATACTGTAAGTTCCTGATCCTTGATTCGCAACAGTCACGGCAGAAAAAACAGCATAGCTGTAATTTCAGGCAGTGCTGTTTAATGTTACCATTGTTTTTCCAGTTTTTCTCTACCAGTATTATAATACTGTTTCCTTGTACAATATGCTTGTCTTGAATTAAACAAAATACCAGTAGAGAAGCCATCCTAACAAGGGTAAACGAATTTCCATATGGGACAGACGTCTTTTATAATGACTCAGCAGTCTTGCAAGCCAACCTCTTTCCAATATGATTGCCTTCTCAGTTAGTGAGTGGATGGCAAGTGTAGTGATAATGATTGCCTTTCAGAAGGTTAGCAGGCAGTTCACCAGTGATCGTGCTAACTTCCGACTGGATGAACGCTAGGCGCTAAGCTGTTAAATTGCTAAACTGCTAAAATGCCGTAACTCCAGACAGTATTGTTTAATGTGCAACGGTTTTTCCCATTTTTCACTAACAGTAATATAAGACTGTTACCTTCTATGATATTCTTGTCTCGAATGAAACAAAATATCAGTAAGAGAAGCTAGCCTAACAAGGGTTCCTGAATTTCCATATGGGACAGACATCTTTTACAGTGACTCAGCAGTCATGCTAGCCAACATCTCCAATATGATTCCCTTACTAGTTAGTGATTGGATGGCAAGCAAAGTGGTAGTGACTGCATTTCAGAAGGTTAGCAGGGAGTTTGCCAGTGATAATGTTAGCATGCTAAAGTCTGGTGTATGCTAGATGCTAAATTGCAAAACTGCTATACTGCTAAACCCCTAGACCATCACATTGCCAATTGTAAACAAACCTTGAGTGTTCTGCTCTTGAACTTGGATGTTTCTAATTGTAAAATCTGAGTACAGTAATCTCTCTAATATCCTGACGCCCAATAACCAGACACCCCAATGTCCGGACAGTTTGGGCCTGGGACCCCAGAATGGCCAAAAATCAAGGGGGGAAAAAAATCCGAATTTTTTTCGACCCATAATTTGAACGTGGTGCGCGGTGCCGAACAGCTGTGTTTACGCGCGCTACCTGCTCCCCAGGCTCCCCTACCCAGTTCCTGCTCAACTACCATCGTGAGTAAACAATCATCGGACTGGGTGCCGCTTGTGCTGGTCTTTGTTTAACCCCTTAACCGCAGGCCGTCACCCTCGTGACGGTCGGGCGCAATGGATCAAACCGCGGGACATCACTTTGATGATTCTGTGTTGTTTTGAATTCGCCCGGGCTTTCAAGTGGTGACTTGTATTATCTATCGGTACAGCCAATGTCCAACAATAGTCAGAGCTGCTAATGTCGTCAGTACTCCCATTCATTGTTGACAATTTAGCCATTTTCCCCCATTCTAGACTTCCCTCCCTACCTCCCCTCCATTACCTTCTCGTGTCGTCTGCTCAGCCGCTCTGTGCTACGCAAATCTTCCCCGGATTTTTCCACTGATTTCATCCATTGATATGAGTTCTATGCCCTTTCTTATACAAAATAGTATATGTATAAAAAAAATAAGGTAATTGATAGTGCCATACACATGGAATTGGCTAATTATCACTTGGCAACATCCTACCTGCACTCATTCGCTAATTGCCCCTGCTTTTTTTCCCTTGAAATATGCTGTATGACCTGTTCTTGTAATGTGAATAAAGAGAAGCGTGAGTGATATTTATATTCACCTGAAACTACCTAATTTATTATGTATTGTCTAGATTTCCTACGACTTATTTCATAGCATATATATTAGCAGCTGACATTTTCAACCCATGGCTTAGATGGCTACCCAGATACGTACATCATTCAGTTCACTGTCATCATTCAAGGTGGAATCACGTCGCAGTCGCGCCCCTCCATTTCCGCTGCTTTTGCGGCCCTTGTAAAAGGTCTTGTGACCTCTACCCCTACTAAACATCATGTGGGAAGTGGTAAAGGACTGTAGATATGTATATAAGTGTAATAAAGTACTAGAAATAATAAAATGTGAGAGTGTATATGAATAAGAAATGACAGAATACAAGCGGCGGACTCGCACGAGTGGGAGGCTCGTACGCACTTGTATTTTACATTGCTTTCGCAGTTTTTTTTTTTTTGTATGAATTCCAAACTACTTGGAAATCATTGAATAGTGTTTCTAGTGATAATACCAGGCAGTGGTATTCATATTACGAGATGTTGGGAAGTGTAAAGTAGAGACTTCGTTACCCAACTTCAGAAGTCTCCACAAGTCCTGTGGTAGTCGACGAAGGCTCAACTAACATCCCAGGCGATAGCTGAATGTATGTGCCATATGCATATGTAATTATAATATTTTAGGACTAATAACTGATTTTTGGCAAATATTTTTAAAAAGTCAGTCGAAGCGTGAATATCCCCGCGGGACGGGCACGGCGCGCCTCCGACGACCCCGCGGTTAGGGGGTTAAACAATTATAATTCATAGTGCTAAGGATTAAGTGCAGCACAACACTGGAGTACTGTACTGTATGTGCTTCAAGAGCATTTTCACCACTGTCAGAGCCTTAGAGGTGGGGTACTCTTCGTAACAATCTAGAAATATCGTACAGTTTTCCTTATAGATGCATAAACCTGTGGAATAGCCTGGACAAAGAGATCGTCCAGTCTAGAAACTTAAAGGAGTTTAAGGCAAAATTTGACTTATTGAGAAACAGACAAATGACGAGATAAAGGTTGCGATTTGGAATGTAAGGGGTATGAATGATGAGGTGAAAGAGAGAGAGATTGTACAGGTGCTCGAGAGTGCGAAAGTGGATATATGTGGAATAACTGAAACTAAATGGCGAGGTGAGAGTGTGAGAGAATGGGAATATGGTTGGGGTATATGCGCGGGAGTGGGTGAGAATGAGAGGGTGAAAGAGGGAGTATGTATTGCTGTGAGCAACAGGTGGAAGGAGAATGTAAGAGAGTATGGATCAGTTGGGTCAAGGATTGTGTGGGTAAGAGTGAAAGTTGGACTACAAATGTGGGCAATTGTACAATTGTGCGTGTATGCGCCAACGCAAGACCATGTAAGTAGAGTGAGAGAAGAGTTTTGGACAAATGTGGAAGCCTGCTTGGAAAAGTTTGAAAGGAATGAGAGAGTGTTTCTGATTGGAGATATGAATGGAAAAGTAGGGAATGAGAAGGTGGATGGAGTGGTTGGTGAGTGGGGTGTGCCTGCAGAGATGGATGAGAATGGCAGTGCTTTAGTGGACATTTGTGCTGGGAGGGGGTTGGTGGTAGCTAATACCCTCTTCAGGCACAAAATGATCCATAGGTATACATGGCGAGTGGTGAGAAGAGAGGACGGTGGAATGAATGAACGGAAGGCAATGATTGACTATATGTGTGTGGATGAAAGGATGAGAAGATGTGTAATGGATGCAAGAGTATATAGAGGTTGGGGGAGTGGACTTTCTGACCACCACTTGGTGGTGGCCAGAATCAGAGTCCAAACAAGATGGAGGAAGAGAAGAAGGGAAAGACAGGAGGAAGTATTTGTTACAAGGAGGGTAGAAAAGTTACAAGAGGATGGAATAAAGGCTGAATATAAAAGGGAAGTGGAGGAGCGATTGGGTAAATACAGATTGGAGCAGATGGGGGACGTGGAGGGTGTGTGCAAGGTATTGACAGAAGAAATCTGTGCAGCATGTGAGGTGGTGTGTGGGGTGAAGAGAAGACGAAAGGGGGTTCAGGGAACAGCATGGTGGACTGAAGAGGTGAGAGAGGCTGTGGCACAAAAGAAGAAAGCATATAATGGGTGGATGAGGAACAGGGGCAACAAAGAAGCTGAGAGACGGATGAGAGAGTTATATGTAGTGAGGAGGAGAGAGGTGAAAAGATTAGTAAGAGAGAGTAAGAAGAGAGTGGATGAGGAATTTGGAAGGATTTTGAGTGTAAAGAGGAGGGAATGTAAGAAAATGTTCTGGAAGGAGGTAGAGCTAGACAGGGTGCCAACGAAGTCAGTGGGGGTGTGAAACATAAAAATGGTAGATTACTTGTGGAGAAGGGAGAAAAAGTAAACAGATGGAGAGAACACTTTAATGAACTGTTGAACATAGAGAATGAAAGTAATGCAAGTATAAGTGGCTGGGGAATGGCAGGGAGAAGGAGGGTTGTGAGAAGAGAGAAAGAAATCACCAGGATGGAAGTTGTGGAAGCAATGAAGAAAGTTAAAATGGGGAAAGCCCCAGGAATTGATGGAGTGTGTGGTGAAATGCTGAAGCATGGGGGAGAGATAGTAATAGAATGGATGTGGAAGGTGTGCAGATTGGCTTGGGAGGTGGGTAGAGTCCCGGAGGATTGGAAGTCAGGTATAATTATTCCTTTGTACAAAGGAAAAGGGGAAAAAGCAGTGTGTGGTAATCATAGGGGCATTTGCCTTCTCAGTGTAATAGGAAAAATATATGGTAGGATACTTATTGACAGAGTTAGGGAAATTACTGAGGAATTAGTTGGAGAAGAGCAAGGACATTTTAGGAAGGGAAGAGGTTGTGTAGACCAGATATTCATTCTTAGATCCTTAGTGGAAAAGTTTCTAGAGAAGGGCAAGAAGTTGTATGCAGACTTTATGGATCTGGAGAAAGCATATGACAGGGTGGATAGACAAGGTTTGTGGAAGGTATTAAGAATATATGGAGTGGATGGGAAGTTGTTGAAGGCAGTGAAGAGTATGTATGAGGGTGCTAAGGCTGCAGTGCGTGTGGATGGCAAACTGAGTGAATCTTTCCATTTGAAGGTTGGATTGAAACAAGGATGTGTCATGTCTCCATGGTTGTTCAATCTGTATATGGATGGGGTTATAAAAGAGATACAAGTTCGGGCAGTGGATGTTGGAGCGGCCCTAGTGAGAGAGGGCAGTGTTTGGAAACTCCCTGTACTGTTGTTTGCAGATGATACTGTGTTGTTGAGCAAAGATGAAGGGGAGCTGCAAGGCTTGGTAGACGAGTTTGGGAGAGTGTGTAAGAAACGGAATCTAAAGGTGAATGTAGGGAAGAGTAAAGTGATGGTCTTCGAGAGAAGTGAAGCCAGTGAATGTACAGTGAGATTGGATGGGAAGGATATGGAGAATGTGAGAGAATTTAAGTACTTAGGCAGTGTGATGAGTAAGGATGGAAGTCTGAATGGTGAAGAGCTCGAAAGGGTGCAGCAGGGAAGGAAGGTTGCTGGTTCATTGAAAGCAGTGATAAGAAACTGGGAAGTGAGCATGGAAGTGAAAAAGTTGTTACATGACAGTATTGTGATACCAACTCTGACATATGGAAGTGAAGCTTGGACCCTGTTGGAAGGACAGAAGTCAAGAGTGAGAGCAGTGGAAATGAGTTATTTGAGAGGAGCATGTTGAGTCCCATGGAGAGACAGACTAACAAATGAGGAAGTGAAGGAGCATTGTGGTGTGGTTGAGGATGTGATGGGAAGCGTTAGGAGAAACACGTTAAGGTGGTTTGGGCACGTGGAGAGGATGGAGAGTGAAAGACTGATGAGGAGAGTGTATGTGAGTGAGGTGGAGGGGGCAAGAGGGAGGGGGAGGCCGAGGATGGGATGGAGTGGAGAGGTATATGAGAAAGGGGGGTGTGAGTTGGGAGCGTGGTAGTGAAATGGCAGGGGACAGAGTGACATGGAGGCGATTTGTTTGTGGCCACCCCGTGCGGGATTAAGGCGTCTGGCAATAGATAGATAGAGAAACAGAGACGGGACCCCGCGAGCGTAGCTCATTTCCTGTATATCACAATTAGGTAAATACACAGGCGGACAAAAACATTATTGCTCCGCCTTGTAAAGACGGGCGACAATTATCCTGGTAGATACTTATTCAGTACTTGTGTTTCTTGAATATAAGTACTCTACCACAGCTGTGCACATAAGAGTAGCAATTTGTATCATACTTTCACTAGTTTGTTGAAGAAATGCTTAGCCTCATGCTTCTGGAAGTATTTCTACTCTACCACAGCTGTGCACATATGAGTAGCAATTTGTATCATACTTTCACTAGTCTGTTGAAGAAATGCTTAGCCTCATGCTTCTGGAAGTATTTCCCAACAATTATCTGACCCTTGCCTCTTGTATAATTTGAGTTTAATCTGAAATATTTTTCAGCTACCATATTGTCATGTCCGCTGAAGATTTTATGTACTTGAATGAAATCCCCTTGCAGCCTGTGCTTGGTTAAGGTAAACAGATTCAGCTCTTCTAAATTCCCTGTATGATTTGCTTCTCAATCTAGGTATTATTTTTTGCACCCTTTTGTGGTCAGTTACTTGCATCCCCTATTTATCCATGGTAATGACAAAGTTGAGGTTGTCAGATTCTTCACTAGAGGTCTAAATAGCATTGGCTGCATGTTTTCATTTAAAAGTCACCAATCAGACACTGTATTTCTTGGAGAGATTGGTTACTGACTTTCTGACCATTATATACTACATATAGTTAGAGTGGGAAGAATGGTGTAGATATGGCTTTAATATGCCTCCTAGGGAATGCAGCTTATTTTATTTATTTCTTTTTTAATCCACAGCATTGCACTACCAGCAATCATAATGTGCCCTGGAATGTCAACAATATTTGGGTCAGGTCTTCTGTTTCTGTGCGGACTCGCATACGGCATGATGGCACTTGGGCGCAAGTAAGTACCTCACTCTTTGTCCTCTCATATCTGTACCTCTTCTGTCCATCTCTATCATGTATGTTTTGTACACTACTCCAGCCAACCCCTCCTTGACCACCTTGATACTGTGAATAACTTTTTAATTTTTTCTTCTTCCAGTTTCAGAATATTTATCATTCTTGTTCAGTAATGGTAAAGTTTATAAAATAGTAATGCAGAAATTTTTTAAAAAGTATATTAAAATAGTACTGCGGAATCTCCTAAATTGCGGTCTTACGAGACTAGGCACAGGCCGTGATTTGAAAAGTTCACGAGTTAAAAGTAACTAATCTTATGGGGAAAATTTCCTATGAGTCTGTCTTCTTAGAAAAGTTTCCCCCCCTTACCCCCAAACCTACATCAGACTGGTCTAAACCTACATCAAAATCATCTCCAGTGAACACGAACAACCTGGAAAGGAAATTAGTGAAGCATATTTAATGGAAATGAACAGTATTGTAAGATTCTTACCTGACTCTGACTGGCAACATTGCTTGAATGGAATGGGGGAGGGAGGAGGAGTTTGGGACACTCTGGCCATCTTTGTTTTTGGCCGTGATCCTTGTAGGCAGAAGACGTTTAGGCCGTACCTAACGTAACGTAACCCAACCTATATTTTGGCCGTAAGGCAGTTCGGTCATTCGCCACTTTAGGCTGCTACGGCCGAAGTGACTGGGACGTGGGGGGAGGGGTTCCATGGCTTGAGACAGACTACAGCCTCCCAGTACAAAGTGAGTATGCTGCTGCCTCATGCTGCCACCTCATTCTGCCACCTCTGTGCCACTTTCTCCTCATCATTCTCCCTCAGGATAATATGCTATGAAATTTTGCACCAAAGTGGAACTTGCATACAGTGTAATGTCTAGTTCAGCAAGCTTGAGATTAAGTAGCCACACAACAAATATGGATAATAAATTGAACAAGGGGCATTCATTCAAATTAGTAGTATTTATTTACCGATACTGCTGAATGTAAGTGAGGGCACTCTTCATCCACTCACTGATATTATGCTTTTTCACTTGCCCTACTTTACATTAAATAACAAGCCAGATGGTTTCTTTTACCCCAAGAAGCCATTTATTGTGATGGTTGGTAACTGTTTATCCAAATGAGCACCTGGTGACCTAGTGGATTATGGTCCTATAAGTGGATGTGGTCATGACGTAAAGGTAGTAGGAGTATTATTAGTAGTTTCTCAGGCAGTCTGGCCGAACAGCCTCGAGTCCCTTATATAGGCCATGGCCGAGACTGGGCTCTCCCACAGAGCTCTCAAGGAGTGTATGTTGTGTTGTTGGCACAGGCAATTGTGTGCAATGCAGTCTTCCATAATGTTCTTGGTATGGGGTGCTGTGTTGCATCCTGGACAGACATCAGCGACAGAGTCATCCAGCCTCTTCTGACAACTTAAGAGGGCTGGATGATGCCCACATCTCAGCCTGGCCAGGTGAACCCTGTTCTCACATGGAGGTGGGATTCAGAGAGGTGGATATTAGGAGGCCTTGCATACAGCTGTGTGTTGTCTTTGAGTGACTGAATGGAGCATTGAGTGATTTGGATGTGGATATGCTTCTTGAAACTGGTTTAAGGCAGGTGAGGAGGGAGAGATGACAAAATTTGTATATGATGTCATTTGCTGGGTGTTGTTTTGAATTTCCTTGGTGTGTATGGATGTGCTGCCAAGTGTAGTGTATGGTGTGGGTTTGTGGAGGCTGCGGGAAGAATTTGTGCCTCTCAAGTCTAGATGATCCTTGACTTTGAGAACTTTGGTTTCTTGGTGTAGATGGTCTGTAGGTGTAGTAGCTGTGCAGCCTGTGATTATTTTTGGGTCTTGTTCTGTATGATCTGTAGGGTGTTGTGTTTCAGTGAGGTTAGAAGCCCAAGCAGGGCTTGTATAGTTTATCGCCGAATGTATACAGTCGACCCTTGAATCAGTGGACTAATAGGGGGGGATGAGTGTCCGTTGCTTGAAAAAGTCTGCTGCTTGAAAATGAAGGGAAAAATAGCCTAAAAGTCGAAAAATAGCAAAAAAAGTACAATGGTATTGAAGATGATGTGGAGCAATGCTGTCGCAGACTAGTTTATCTCACAATATCCCATTTTCTATGGACCCATTATATTATGACTTGCTTCATGTGTACAGTGCAGTACAGCACTGTGTTAGAGTAATTTTTTATGTTCAACTACAGTATCGTTTATTTTGGTACAGTACCTGTAAAGAGAAATACTGTATATAGTTAGAAATGAATGAAAATGTACACTCACAGTCACTGATTTCTGCCCAGAGGCTTCCCCTTTCTAGCCCTGTATACAAAAGGAAGAGGAGAGGGGGGGGATGAAACGAGCTCCTCCCACCTCTACCCCAGCTCCCAACCCTCCCCCGTACTCCAACCATCCCCCGTACTCCAACCATCCCCCACCCCACCTGTCGTTCTTAACTGGCAGTTACATCTTGCGCTGATTTCATGGTTAACACTCTTGGTCCCCCTGCAAATACAAACACAGAACACTAGGATATGTTAAAAGTGTATGATATAACTATCAACATGCTGCAGCAAGAAATTAATGTATTATGACATTGACAGTAAAACAAAAACGTTAACAACGGCCACCTCAGGCCTCACATTTTGGGTGCACTGCTTTGGACACACACACACAGGCCGCCGACACACACACAGGTCGCCAACAGAGGCAGACGTCTTCCTGGATCGCAGGGAAATAATCGCTGAATCAGCGACGAAAGGAGACTAGCCTATTGTGATGTGATTATGTGAATGAGTGCGTGAGTGGTGGTCCCGTCGGACATTAGTTAAAAAAAAAAAAAAACTCAGGTTTCGGGATAAAGAGAACAAGATACAGTGGAATAGAAAAGTTTCCATATGGTTGTACCATGGCGGAAAGCGACGGCAATTTGCTTACATCTTGCGAAAGGGAATTTGTGGGCTTCTTCTGTCAAGGTCTGGGAAATGGAAGCATTAAACTGAATCAAACAAGAGTAGCAGGAGTAGAAAAAATGGCAGAGAGGAATGTCCAGGAATTAAAAAGGGTATGGGTAGTAATTAGAGAGCTGCAGGAGCAGACCCTAGACCAGGAGAGAGAGAGATCAAAGTCTTACAGAACAAGCTGGAAAAGGTTTGCATATGCATTGTGGAACAAGAAAGAGAAGTCACGGAATTAAAAGTAAGTAATGAATCTGCCACAAATGAAATAAAACAGCTCAAGAGGGAAACCAAGAGGTTGGAAGAAGAAAGAGACAGATTGAAAAGTAAATTAGATGAACATTTTGAGGAAATCAAGGAGCAACATAAGGGGTGGAAGAAAATTCAGGAGGAAGGGAATGTAAATTTGAAAGAGATTATAGAACAACAAAGCAAGGAAAAGGTGGAGAAGGAAGTGGTTAGCGTACTGAAAAGTAGAGAATCTTTAGTCAGGGATGTAGCAGATAAGAAAAAATGTTGTTTTTGTTGTTGTTGCAGATAAGAAAAAATGTGTAATAATTTTAGGGGTAAAAGAAAAGCGTATGACAATAAGATCTGAAAGAGAAAAAGAAGAATTGAGTAAAGTTAAAGAAATAATGTCAGTAGTCATGGAGGGTCACAACGAAGCCCAAGAAGAGATTGAAGAAGTGTTTAGGTTAGGTAAGTACGAGGAAGGAGGGGCAAGGCCATTGAAGGTGAAGTTCAAGTCCCAGGTAATAGTAAATGAAATCATGAATAGGACATGGAAGTTAGCAGGCAAAGAGGGGTTCAAAAATGTTTGGCTGAGAAGAGATGCAAATGAGGAAGAAAGAGCTAAAATAAAGGAGTTAGTAAAGGAAGCAAAGGCAAAAAACGAACAGAGAACGGAGGAGGAGAAGACAGTGTTTTATTGGAGAGTTATGGACCAGAAATTGAGGAAGTGGCACTGACGGAGAGGAGGAGAGAAGAGGGTATAAGTAATAACGAAAAAAGTTTGGAAGTGGCGTACAATAATGTTTTCGTTTTCGTTTTCGTTTTTGAAGGCTCCAACATGCTTGCATGCGTCGGCCTTGGTCACCTAATGGCGGCTCTCCATGCTGCTCGATCCCTGGCAGCCTTCCTGTTCAGTCCCTTAGCCCATAAGTCACACTTAATGAAGTTGATGGATTAATATCGGCAATGTTAGAAATCAATGATTTCTCGAGGGTACATGAACCTAATGTTATGTGCTTTGTAGAGACTAAGTTAAGGGAGAATATTGATATCCATATGGGAGATGGCAAATACAAATTGTAGAGAAGAGACAGAAAAGATGAAATGGGAGGAGGAGTGATGATAGCAGTGAAGAACAACTTAAGTGTAGATTCTGTGGAAATGGGAGAGGGTTGGGCCGAAGTGATAAACATGAAATTAGAAACTGGAGAGAACTGTAAGAGAGATATAGCAGTAGTATATGTTCCACCTAAGACAAGAGCATGGATTGATGGTGAATACCAGGAGATGTTGTCAGACATGGTTAGCTACCTACAGAAAGTGATTGAGAAAAGCAACAATATAATTCTAATGGGTGATTTTAATTGTAAAGAGGTGAACTGGGAGCAATGGGACTCAGGAGGCGGTGAAGATTCGTGGGGTACTACATTGTTAAACATTGTAATGAATAATGTAATGATGCAGTGGGTCAAAGAAGAGACACAATTCCGAGTTGATGACACCCCAGCAAGATTAGATTTACTGCTAACCAAAGAACCTGACGTAATTGAATCCTTGAAATATCTGTGTCCTGTAGGAAAAAGTGATCACGTGGTCATTGAGTTCCAGATGATAATAGGGAACGTGGTGCCAAGAGACAAGCTTTATAGGCAGGGAAGATACAACTTTGGGAAAGCAAACTTTACAGAATTGAGAAAATTTTTTGAAAATGCAGATTGGAGAAAATTCAGAGAAACAAGAGAGATTCAGAGGAAGTGTGATATCTTTCTAGACCTCTATAATTCAGGAGTGGAAAAATATGTTCCAAGAGTAAGTGGGAAAGAAAACAGGAAAAAGGAGTGGTTTAAGAGAAGGTGTATGATAGCGAAAAAAGAGAGGGACATGGCGTGGAACAAATGGAGAAAGAGAGGTAATAACAGAACAAAGGAAGAATATAAAAGAACTAGAAATGATATACAAGAATTCTTAGAGAGGAATAAAGGAACTTTGATAAAGGTATAATCGACAAATGTAAGGATGAACCCAATTTGTTTAATAGATTTGTTAATGGCAAATTGAAACAAAAGGAAGGAATCACCGAACTGAAAGTAGAAGGAGGTCTATAAAGATGCGGCAATGCAAGCTGAAATAATGAACAAATGTTTCCAATCGGTTTTTACTAAAGGAGTTTGTGGAGGGGGAGCGAGTGACTAGGAATGTAGTGATAAAAGATATAAAAGTGGAAGTGCAGGAAGTGCACAAATTTCTGGAAACTCAGGATGTAAGGAAAGCCCCAGGACCAGATGGAATTTCAAATTGGGTACTGAAGGAATGTAGAGAACAGCTGGCCGATAAGATTCACAGTTTAACTGTGTGTTCGCTGGAAGAAGGGAAAGTGCCTCGGGAATGGAAGAGAGCAAATGTAGTACCAATTTACAAGAGAGGAAACAAGGAAGAACCCCTGAACTATAGACCATTGTCCCTAACCAGCATGGTTGCAAAATTGTGCGAGAAGATTCTGAAAGATAGGTGGATAAAATATCTGGAAGAGATGAATATTTTGACTGAAAGTCAATTTAGATTCAGAAGTGGAAGGTCAATTGTTTCCAACTTGTTGAGCTTTTACTCAAGAGCGATTGATATGCTACAGGAGAGAGACGGTTGGGTGGATTGTGTGTATTTAGATTTGGAGAAGGCCTTTGACAAGGTACTCCATAAGAGACTAATGTGGAAATTAGAGCATATAGGAGGACTGAAGGGTAACCTCCTGGAATGGATGAGAGACTTTTTGAGAGACAGACAAATGAGGACAGTAATAAAGGACAGGACGTCTGGATGGAGAGAAGTAACAAGTGGTGTCCCACCCTTCACCTTTCCATTCGGTTCCTGCAACGTCCATCTCAGCAGTTACTTCAACAAAAAAGGGATGAGGCTATGTCACACCTAATGTCTGATTTGGCTCGTATCTCTGATTGGGGTAAAAATAATCTTGTTATTTTTAATGCCTCAAAAACTCAGTTCTTACACTTATCAACCCGACAAAATCTTCCTCAGGATTACCCACTCGTTTCGTTTTTGAAGGCTACAACATGCTTGCATGCGTCGGCGTTTTTGGATTGGAGCGTGTAGCATTTTATAACCGGATGCCCTTCCTGATGTCTACCAATGACCCTTGGGTGGATTCGATCCTCCGACCCTACGGCCAGAGCGGAGCGCTCTAACCCACCGAGCCACGGCTGCTACTAATGTTTAATAATGAACAGTTATGTCCTGCATCATCCTTGAACATGCTTGGGGTTTCATTCTCTCGGGATTTGTCTTGGAAAGAACATATTACATCTCTTGTGAAGTCTGCTTCCAAGAGATTAGGTGTGCTAAGCCGATTCCGAACTTTCTTTACCCCTGCACAGTTGTTGACCTTGTACACGGGTTTTATTCGCCCGTGTATGGAGTACAACTCTCATGTGTGGGGAGGCTCCCCACATTCAGCTCTTCTCAATAGGGTGGAGTCAAAGGCTTTTCGTCTCATTAACTCTCCTCCTCTTACTGATTCCCTTTAACCTTTGTCTCTTCGCCGCACTGTTGCATCTTTGTCTCTCTTCTATCGCTACTTCAATGGTCACTGTTCCTTTGAACTGTCTGCTTGCATCCCTCCACCTGTACGACGGGCACGTAGTACCCGTCTAGCAACAAACTCTCATCCCTTTTCTGTCCAACTCTCTAATGCAGTAGTTAACCGATACTCCCAGTCCTTCATGTATGCAACTGGTCAACTCTGGAACTGTCTTCCTCTGTCTGTATTTCCTACTTCCTATGATCTCCAGTCTTTCAAACGCAGTGTCTCCAGGCATCTCGAATTGAACGGATCTTGATTTTGGCTCTCTTTTGTACTGTTTTTGCTTTTTCTTGGAAGGAACAGTATGCAGGCCTGTGACCTTTGGTTCCTTCTTCCTTGCATTAAAAAAAAAAAAAAAAAAAAAAAAAAAAAAAAGGGCTCGGTGTTGGCACCAGTAATGTTCCTGATTTACGTAAATGATATGGTAGATGGAGTGAACAGTTACGCAAGTCTGTTTGCTGAAGATGCAAAGATCTTGAGAAAGGTAGAGGTTGAAGGGGACTGTAAAATGCTGCAGAAGGATCTGGATAGGATACATGATTGGAGTCGGATGTGGGAAATGAAATTCAACGCAAAAAAATTAAAATATTGGAAATGGGTAATAGCATCAAGAGACCATCACTGAATTATATGATGGGAAATGAACCAATCACAAAAGCGAGAGAAGAGAAAGATCTAGGAGTGCTGGTCCAGGATAGTTTGTCACCTGAAAAACACATTAACCCTTTTGCACACCGTTAGTTTTGTTAAGTTTCACGGCTCACGATTTTACTTGCCCGTGCCCACCACCAGGCCGCCCACGTGACACAAAATGCACGTATCTTTGCCTTATTTTCGCTACTCAAATCTCTAACTATGGCCCTGAAATTCACATCACCTTATTCGCCGATGTTTGTTCTAGCTGATAAGGCAAAAGAAAAACCAGAAAAATACGAATAAAAGTACGTTAGGCTGCCGTGAATAAACATTTCGGAATGTTGATCTCACTTCCCAACATCGTTGTTAGGAAATAGGTCCCAAAATTTTCTGCAGCTATGGAAAGGAAGACAGAATGGTTTAACAACAGATGTAGAATGGCACGTGAGGCAAGAAAAAGAGCATGGAATAATGTGAGAAGTAGCTATAGTGAAAGGGCTTGGGAGGAGTACAAGCAGGTAAGAAATTAATATGTAAGAGTACGGAGAGAAGAAGAAAGGAAATACGAAAAAGATATTGTAACTAAATGTAAAAAAAAGCCAAAAGTATTTTATAGGCTTGTAAATAGTAAAATGAAAGTTAAGGACAGTATAATACAATTGAGGGATGGAGATGAAACTTACGAAAGAGAAGAAGAATTGTGTGGAATAATGAATAACAAGCTGCAGTCAGTCTGTGTATTGGAGGAGGAATTTAGGGAGCCTGAAGTGGAACCCAGGCTGACGGGAACGGCAGAAATTACAGTTGACGTGAATAAGGTGCTACAGCTGATGAGAGATTTGGTTGTGAGAAAAGCAGCAGGACCAGAAGGTGTGGCTGGATAGATCATGAAGGATGTGATGATCTTTAACCCGTCACGTCCCGACCAATTTCCAACCTATGATACCCCAAAATCCCGAGCATTTTTGGAATTTTTTTTAATTGGCTCAAACCTTCACTTTTGGTGAGAAACATCGAAAATTCATAGAGAAATCGCGATCCTGTGCTTAAAAATATTGATACAGGTGTCATGCAACCTTACGTTTTCCTTCTTTTTCAGGGTACCTGGCTAAAGATGAACTATGGAAGGGTTAACAGATTCAAGCCACTTTCAATTACGTATTTATTTATGTGTTTGGTACGAATTTATGTGTAGTAACAGACTATATTGGTTTTCACACATTTATATAGGCAATAGAAGCATTGTTCTGTCACCAAACACATCCACATATGGCACCTTCCTTTATGACATTACCACCTCATCACTTCTGTTCGTTTTCCTCTAGCTTCTCTATTTCTTTGTCCTCCACCTCAGGAATCACTTTCACTGTGAATTTCATCATTGGAGAGACCGTGGGGCAACATACCTTTACTGGCCAGTTTACTGCTAACAGATGAATTGCCCAGTGTGGGAGGGAGGGGGGGGGTTAGGTGGGGCCAGGCAGTATCCCCGCTTGACAGCAAGTAGAGGAAGGTCTCCCACATATGCCTACCAAAAATCACCCATGAAACTTGAAAATTATGCAAATTATGACCCTTGCATTTGCGCGTTGTACCATACATCGATGGGTGTAGCTTTGACAAAGCATCACAACGTACCCATACGTTGATTGGATTCCTCAGGTTGAGACAGCAAACGATCAACTTGGGTGAGAGAGCAGACTTAAGTCAAAGATATCATAGAAGTTATAAAAGATCAGAAATGGAGGTGGGCAGGCCATGTAGCAAGAACTAGGGATAACTGATGGAGCTAGAGGTTGACTGACTGGACACAAGGAGGTTGTAATTGTAGCAGAAGGCCAGACAGGATGTGGAGAGATGAGATAGAGAAATTTGCAGGGAAAATGTCGTAAAGATTGGCTCAGTCAAGGAATTCATGGAGAAACTTGAGGGAGGCCTTTGTTCAGCAGTGGACTTGTAATGGCTGATGATGATGATGATGATGATGATATATATATATATATATATA
>JAGKTI010001409.1:0-18243 GCA_018397915.1 Birgus latro | reverse complement strand
TTTCTTACACACTCTCCCAAACTCATCTACCAAGCCTTGCAGCTCCCCTTCATCTTCACTCAACAACACAGTATCATCTGCAGACAACAGTACAGGGAGTTTCCAAACACTGCCCTCTCTCACTAGGGCCGCTCCAGCATCCACTGCCCGACCTTGTATCTCTTTTATAACCCCATCCATGTACAAATTGAACAACCATGGTGACATGACACATCCTTGTTTCAATCCATCCTTCAAATGGAAAGATTCACTCAGTTTGCCATCCACACGCACTGCAGCCTTAGCACCCTCATACATACTCTTCACTGCCTTCAACAACTTCCCGTAAGCATCAGGCCTGTATTCAGTTTGCAGTTACATGAACTGACTGTGGGTATCGTGACATCCAAGATTATTAGTTTATGACCCAGGCCTTTATGTATTTTTGCTGATATCTGTGTCTTTGGATCCATTTGATAACACCAATGTTTAGCAGTTTTTTTCTCTGACTGTCACACACCAGTTGTTAGTGATTTTGGTCAAGAAATTCCCTGGCCGAAAATCCCTCTTCTGCTAACAGCAGGAGTTGAACAGCACTTAATTTAACACTTAAGAAATTTTTTTTTGAAAAATTTGAATATTGTTTAAAGAACCTTAGCCCCCTTGCAAAAAGATGCCAAAAAGAAAGTGTGACATTTGCAGAATCTACCTGAGTGGCACTGAAAAGAGAAAGATAAAGGCAGTAAAAGACAATGAAGTCAAACGTCTCAGTGGAGCAATGGAGAAATTTATCATTAAAAAGAATGACACTGAGACCGAAGAGTCAGACTGAATCAGTCAGTTCCATGGAGGTCCATGATCTGCCCAATCTTCTTGCAGCTCCTTCTATGCAAATTGCTGAACAAGCTACATCATCATCTAGCTTGCCTCAGCAGCGGACATCAGAACTCAAGAGGAAAGACAGCAGCCTTGATATTAGCTTTACTGAAAATTATGAGGATACTTCCCCTTGGCCAAAAATTCTTTCCACAGCTCAGCAAGATTTTCTGGTCTCAAAGGGTCCACATAAGTTAGATTTGAACCATGAATTCCCCAAAGATGCAGCAGGCAGGAAATTTTTCAATTCCTTCTTACAACACAAATTATCAAATGGGGAGGTGATGCAGAGAAAATGGCTTGTGTATTCAGTTTGAAAAAATCAGATATTTTGTTTTTGTTGTAAGCTTTTTTCCAGTGTTAATGCCATGCTGTCCTCTGATGTTTCATGACTGGTCCAATGCTAGTGTGCGTTTAGTTGAGCATGAAAAGTCCAGTGGTCACGTGTAGGCAAGTGTTCAATGGTTTGAGGCTGAGCAAAAATTAAAGAAGGGTTGCTCTTTGGATTCAGTTCATCAGCAGCGAATCAATGATGAGAAGCTACGGTGGCAAAATGTTTTTCAGCGCCTCCGTGCTATTGTTTAGTTTCTCTCAGAACATAACATGGCTTTCCGAGGATCTGTTGATAAACTCTTTGAACCTAAAAATGGTAATTTTCTTGGCCTAGTCCAACTGATTGCCAATTTTGATCCTGTTAAGCAAGAACACCTGTGATGAATCAGGGATGAAGAGATCCGTGACTATTACCTTGGCAAGTGTATCTAGAATGAGTTGATTCGGCTGATGGGTAACAAAGTCCAGAAGACCATTATTGACTGGATGAAGGCCTCAAAATACTTTGCTGTTATACATGATTGTACTCCAGATGTTAGTCATAAAGAGCAGTTGTCTCTGACAATTAGATATGTATCTGATGGCTCCACTGTTCCTGTTGGGATATATGAGCATTTTATTGAATTCACAGAGGTGAAGGAAAGTACAGGAAAAAGTCTCCTGGATGTTCATCTTGACAAGTTAGTGACACTGGGTTTAAATTTACAGGATATCAGGGGCCAAGGCTATGATAATGGTGTTAACATGAGAGGCAGTAAGTGGTGTTCAGGCTCATCTTTTGGAAATGAACCCAAGAGCTTTCTTTTCACCCTGTGCATGCCACAGTTACAATTTGTTACTGGGGGATATTGCCAAGACGTGTCCAGAGGGAGTGACCTTCTTTGTTATCCTTCAAAGGCTGTATGTCTTGTTTTCTGCTTCAGCTCAGAGATGGGCAATTTTCACAAGACATGTTAAGGATGACTGTGAAACCTCTCAGTGAAACCCAATGGGAATGTTGTATTGACAGTGTCAAAGCTGCGAGGTACCAAATTGTTCAGTTTTACAATGCCTTAGTAGATATTGCTGAGGAAACAAATGACCCCAAAGCTCGCAGTGAGGCTGTGTCACTATGCAGTGAGCTTCAAAATTTTAAGTTCATTGTTTCCATAGTATTTTGATATGATATCCTATTTCAGGTCAATCAGGTCAGTAAACAGCTACAATGTGAGGCAGTTGAACTTTCGATTGCAGTCAAAATCATGGAGAGAACTATTGCATGGCTGCAAAAATACAGAACTGATGGATTTGACAGTGCCTTTGCAGATGCAAAGGAGATAGCCAGTGATATGGACATTGACCCTGTTTATAAAGAGAACAGAATTTGTAGAAAGAAACAAACATTTCAATATGAAGCTCAAGATGAGCCAGTTCAAAGTCCACTAGAAAGTTTCAGAATTGGATGTTTCAATCTCATCCTTGATAGAGCAATTTCATCCCTGGAACAAAGATTCCAGCAGTTGAAATCACATGATGCTTTGTTTGGTATTTTCTTTCGACAACCATACCAAAGCAGAAATGAGAGTGCATGCAGCCAACTTGGAGAAAAGTCTCACCGTAAATGGCACCTCAGATATTGACGGTTACATGTTAGCAGAAGAAGTGGATGCACTAAAGTCTGTTATTCCAGAGGAGATCGCTTCCCAGCCCTCCAAAATCTTAAGCTTCCTTTCTAAAAGGAACAGCTATGTAGATTTCCCAAATTTTTGGCTTGCCCTGAGGATATTGCTGACTATTCCTGTTACTGTGGCATCAAGTGAAAGAAGTTTTTCCAAGTTGCAGCTTATTGAGACGTATCTGAGGTCAACAATGACACAAGATTGTCTAAATGGCCTAGCCATACTTTCAATTGAAAATGAAGTCTCATCTCAGCTAGACTACAATGAAATAATCAGACTTTGCAGGCATTAAGTCCCGCAAGATAATTCTCTAAGGTTCAGTTACATAACAATAGTTAAAACTGCACTGGAGTAGTGAATGATGACAAACCGCACAATGAATCTCTTAACCCCTTAACCGCGGCTCAAAGTGACAGTCGGGTGCAATGGATCATACCGCGGGGCATCACTTGAGTGACTCTGTGTTATTTTTAATTCCCCCAGTCTTTCAGGTGGCGACTTGTATCATCTGTCAGCACTGCCAATGTCCAACAATAGTTAGAGCTGCTAATGTCATCAGTACTCCCATCCATTGTTGACAATGTAGCCATTTTCCCCCATTCTAGACTCCCCTCCCTACCTCCCCTCCATTACCCTCTCGTGTCATCTGCTCAGCTGCTCTGCGCCAAGTAAATCTTCCCCTGATTTTTCCACTGTTTTCATCCATTGAAATGAGCCCTATGCCCTGTTCTTATACAAAATAATATATATATATATATAAAATAAGGTAAATGATAGTGCCATACACCTGGAATTGGCTAATTATCACTTGACAGCATCCAACCTGCACTCGTTCACTAATTTCCCCTGCTTTGTTTTTCGCGTGAAATATGCTGTATGAGCTACTCTCACAATATAAATGTATATAAGAAAGGAAGGGAGAAGCCTGAGTGATATTTATATTCACCTGGAAGTACCTAATTTATATGTATTGTCTAGATTTCCTATGACTTATTTCTTAGCATATACATTAGCAGCTGACATTTTCAACTCTTTGCTACCGAGATACAGCCAGTTTACTCTCGCCCTTCATGGTGAAATGACGCCCGTCCATTTCTGCCGCTTTTGCGCCTATTATAAAAGGCCCTGTGACCTCTACCCCTACTGAACATCATGTGGGAAGCAGTAAAGGACTGTAGATATATACAAGTGTAATAAAGTACTAGAAATTATAAAGTGTGAGTGTGTATATGAGTAAGAAATGACAGAACACCAGCGGCAAATTAGCGGAAGTGGAAGGCTCGTATGCGCTCGTATTTTACGCTGCTTTCACAGTGTTTTTTTTTTTTTAGTATGGATTCCAAACTACAGTGCGGCTCCTTGGATAGCGACCTTATTAGTCCACCAAAATGGCCACTATCCATGAAATTGCTACCCGAGGGGCAAACTTCTTACCTAAAAAAATTAATACAGTCCTGGACTCCTTCAGCTATACCCCTAATTTCCTCCATTACCCATCAGTATCACGTCATATTTCTTCAGTACAGTACTGTAATAAGATAAATGTATACTACATACAGTATTCAAAAAAATTATCTTTTTCTTTTCCTCCATGCAGTATTGTTTCTTTGGCTTGCCACACATGTATTGTCTGGCCTTTTCGGTCACTTTTACATTACCAGCACTTCCTGTTTTTTCCCTGGGCCACCACCACCACTTGCACCAGCCCCCGATGTTGAAGCCATGATATTAGAACACTCAGTAGCCAGACAATAAATGGAAGGTCACAAAAAACCAGTGGCGAGACTGTGACAAGTTGAATGGATGCGCGGCGCATGGATAAACAAACAATCTTCTTCTTCTTCTTCTTGGGGTAACTGCGGGGAGGTTCACCTTTCACCCGTCAGTATCGCTTAGATACCAGCATTCCCCCAAGAGAAAAGGAGAGGTAAAGGAAAAATTTAAAACTAAAATTTGGTAGGAGATAATTAGTTATAAGAAAAGCTTAAGATACATACGGTCCTGAATCCATTAACCATTAATATCACTTCATATTTCTTCAGTAATAAGATAGTATATTACATATTCAAGAAGATTAACAAACTTACTTTTAATTCGTTTTGAGTGCCACTTACAGGCCGGTCCTGCAGTGGACCTCAATGGCTGATGACGACGATATTGTTATCAATTGTAGTTACCGTACCGTGGCAGCCTGCTAGAGCCGCTAAAAAATGAATACCTGTACTGCATACTACTGTACTGTACACTCCAATGAAACCCTAAATTCCTACTGTGAACACTAATAAAATAAACTTACTTAACATGCAAATGGATAAACAAACTTTTAAATCATTTTTGCTATTTATTGTTGAAATTACTGTCGTGCTTGGTGGTAATTGTACCGCAGCAACCTAACGACAACGGCCCTGACTCTCTTCACTCTCCATCTCTCATCCCTGCTAGGGCTGCTAAAAAATAAATACCTGTACTGCATACTCCAATGAAACCCTAAATTCCTACTGTAAACACTAATAAAATAAACTTAACATGCAAATGGATAAACAACTTTTAAAACATTTTTGCTATTTATTGTTGAAATTACTGTCATGCTTGGTGGTTATTGTACCACAGCAACCTAGCGACCACGGACCTGACTCTGCTCACTCTCCATCTCTCATCCCTCATCTTTCTCTTGTCCCTCACGTCGTAACACATGCAAACGAACTTCATTCTCGATGCGATGGGCCTCTGTTTCCTCACCTTCCCAACCATCATATAGGTCCTCCTCGAGCTGAACAGGGGGCATGTCGACATCGTCCTCTTCGTCTGATGAGGCATTCAAAAGGGCTTGTCTCTGTGCCTCATACCTTTTTTGCTGCTGACTTAAAAATCGTGTGATTAGTGTCTGACGTCTTGCATTTATTTTGTCATTCAGGTTCTCGGTGAAAATTTTCATCAGATCTCGGAAATACACTAGAGCTTGGTCTCGACAGTTAAATTGGAGAGAGGTTACCTTGTCTTGAACTTCGGACAGTACAGCCAGGATTTCAGACAAATCCTTCACTGTTGCCTCATTTGGCTTCTTTTCTTCTTCCTTATCCTCTTGAATTTCCTCTTCCTCTTCCTCATCTTGGTTCAGCATCTCCTCAGCAGTTTCTTCACGATCTTTACCTCCTACCAAGTCCACGATTTCTTTGTCAGACACACACAAGAGTCCTGGGCCCGTACTTATGAAAACTACATCATAGTTAGGTGAAAGTCATAAATGTGAGACTTAAGGAGCACTTAATCATAACTAAGTCGAGACTTTGTTAGGTCGAAATCATAAGCTGCTGAGATAGCGGTTTGTGCTGTGTAGCACTTGAGAGTTTTGAAAATTGAAGAAAAATAATAGAAATCAGCATAGAAAAGTTGCAACAAAAAATCTGAAATTACAACGATATTTTCTTAAATGTTTTCAGGGAAAAGTTAACGGATTAATGCCAAGTTTGAGAAATTATTAATTTACCACTTTGTTTTGTGGACGTGGACATGTTGCCTCACCACACCATCCTGTAAACAAAGATCATCGCGGCCATCGCAGAATGAACTCCGAAAAAAGATCAAGGAAACAAAACTGGACTCCCGATGCCACATACCAGCTGGCACAGTTATATCTTGAGCATTTACAGGTGCTAAAGGGAGACTTCTCAGCGGCAGAGTGCTCATTGAAAACCAAACAAGAGGCTTGGAAAAATATTGCTGACCGCCTCAACAACTCCTTCCCTTCATGTCAGAGAGATGTAAAGGAGTGCCAGAAAAGATGGCAAACCATACAGTCCGATGCCAGAACAAGAATTAGCAGGTATAATGAAGCAATGACTGGAACAGGAAAGGAATATTAAATTTTGTAATGCACACATTGAATTTATCCCTTTCAGTTATTTCCATATCAGCTAACTGGATGGGATGAAGCTTTTGAATAAGTCATCATTTTGAGGGAAATATAAATGAGTTATGCAAGTACAGTTGATTGAAGATAAATAGGGAATTTGACATGCATTGCATTTATATTGCAGTACAGTATAGATTGGTAAAAATCACACCTGGAAATCCGGCAACTGACAAAAAATCGGCTTTGTTCCTGTTTGTTGCTTGTTCAGTGAGGGGGAATTTGATAAACTGTCTCAGTATATCATTGTCTGAAAGTGCTTCAAGTGTTTCAGTGATGACCCTGCTTACAGTTTGTTGTGAAGGCCCCAAATCATCACCACTACAAAGTTGCATTTTTCCAGTTGCAAGGTAACGCAACGTTAAAATAACTTTCATTTCTGGTGTTAGAGCCTTGCTTCTTGCCGTGGGTCTTCTTATGGTCTCCCGCACCAAATCAGTCACAAAAATTATGCCTGCACGGTCCAGACGATATCTCTTCACCAGTTCTACATCACTTAACTCATTAAGCACATCTTTCCGTTCACAAAAACAACTTGGTTGGCGGCGGCGAATTTGTTGTTGTTGTGGTGCGGCGGCCATATTTACTGTTATGATCAAGTCATAAGCCAAGTCCGAAGCGCTATACCAACTCGGGAGGTGTTTTAAGCTATGACTCAGTTTAGGTCGAACTTAAGAACTTATGATTCGCTCCTGTGGATTTAGGACAGACTTTCACCTTATGACTCAGTCTTAGTGTTTCATAAGTACGGGCCCTGGCACAGTTCTGATGACGTCAGCAGTCTCATGTGCTACCACCTGTAGCTCCTGCCTGACTGCCTTGCCCACCTGTTTCAAATGTGGAAGAAGGGGGGCCCAAGCATGTGCAATAGTGGCTTGATTGATCTAGCCCCAAGCTTCACAGAATAAATCCACTGCATCCTTTATCTTAAAAGACTTCCAAAAGGCCTTGATGGCCATTTCCTCTTGATCCTCTTCCTCTTGACTTGCCTCTTGATCAGGTTCACTGCCGCTAGAATTAGCCTCTTGGATCTCCTTTAGTTCTCGA
Source organism: Birgus latro (assembly GCA_018397915.1). Taxonomy (NCBI): domain Eukaryota; kingdom Metazoa; phylum Arthropoda; class Malacostraca; order Decapoda; family Coenobitidae; genus Birgus; species Birgus latro. The sequence continues at coordinate 10,440 of JAGKTI010001409.1, read as the reverse complement.
AAGTTGTCAGTCTTTTCCCTCTGTTTGCTGTGAAGCTTGCCATAGAAGAATAATTTTGTGTTAGCAAATAACTCTTGATCTAAAGGTTGAATTTTGGCGGTAGTGTTGGGAAGCATAAAAACTACTTGTATGTTAGGGTGGCGATCTACCATGAAGCGAGCATGCCCGGGTGCATTGTCCAGGAACAACAATATTTTCCAGTCAGTATTTTTCCTCTTGCAATACTCACGAGTCTGGGGCACAAAAATCTGGTCTAACCACTTAGTAGAGAGGCTTGAGGTCATATATCCAGTGCTGTTTGAGTACCACACACAGTTGGGGCGCTTGTTCATATCACAGTGGCGGTAGGAATGTGGTTTGGCATATTTGTAGACAATAACAGGTTTCATTTTGAAGTCCCCTGAAGCATTGCAGCAAAGCAGGGCACTGAAGCGATCCTTGGTCATTTTGGTTCCATCAGCCTGACGAAGGTTTTTGTGGGCATAGGTAGCCTTGGGTGATTTCTTCCAGTACGTCCCAGTCTTATCACAATTAAAAACTTGATCTGGGGTGTACTCTCCTTCTTCCATAATAGCCTTAGCAATTTGGGGAAATTCTTGTGCAGCTGTAGCGTCTGCAGAAGCTATCTCACCCTGGTAGAAAGCCAGCTTTACCCCACAGCGTTTTTTAAACCTGTGCAGCCACCCACGTGAGGCACTGAAAGGAGCAGGATTCGGATACTTTTTTTTGCACATAGTCCCTGGTACACTTCTAATGCCCTTGCACGAATTTCTGGTCCATCAACACTTGCTCCTTTTCTTAATTGCCTTGCTAACCACTTCATTACATAATGTTCAGTCACCACTTGGAGTCGGTTTTTTTCGGTAGTGTCATGCATGGCCCGTCTAGCTCCACCTGCACCACCCATAAAATACTTTGTTGTGGTTTTTATCGCTGCCTTTATCTCATCCTTTTTTTTATCTTATGTTTCTTGCACTCGATTCAGGCACATTCAACAGTTTAACAATTTCACATGTCTTAGCACTGTCTTCAATCATCTGGATTATCTTTTCCTTTTCCTCCACGCTATATTGTTTCTTTGGCTTGCCACGCATGTATTCTCTGGCTTTTTTTGTCACTTTTACACTACCTGCACTTCCTGTTTTTTTCCCTGGGCCACCGCCACCACTTGGGCCAGCCTCCGAAGTTGAAGCCATGATAACAGAGCACTCAGTCCCCAGACAATAATTGGAAGGTCACAAAAAACTTTAACAATGGAGAGACTGAGGGTTGAATGAATGCGCAGCTCATGGATAGGCAATGGGTCAGTGAACTGACTGAGGATAGACTTGCACTCACTGTCTGTGTTACCAGGGTCCGACCTTGACAACTCTGACCATCCACCCGCTACAAATGAAGATCGGCTCCCATGCACCATCATCATTCAGATCAGGTCAGATGATATTTGCCCAGTATTGCTTTTGAATCAGGTTCCGACCCTGGCAACTCTGCCCACCTGCTAGCTACGTGTTAAATGCCTAGCGGATTTTCACTAACTGTTCACCATCAGCATGAGGATAGATTCGCACTCACTGTCAGTGTTACCAGGGTCCGACCTTGGCAACTCTGCCCATCACCCGCTACATATGAAGGTCGGCTTGCATACACCATCAGCATTCAGATCAGATCAGATGATATTCACCCAGTATTGCTTTTGAATCAGGTTCCGACCTTGGCAACTCTGCCCACCTGCTCGCTATGTGGTAAATGCCTAGCGGATTTTCACTAACTGTGCAGCATTAATCGCTATGAGATAGTTTCTTTCCTATCGCTACCCGTGGATTCGCTACCCGAGGGGTCCCACTGTACCTGGAAATCATTGAATAGTGTTTCTAATGATAATATCTGGCAGTGGTATTCAGATTAGCGGATGTCGGGAAGTGTAAAGTGGAGACTTAGTTACCCAACTTCAGAAGTCTCCACAAGTCCTACAGTAGTCGACGAGTGCTAAAAAAAACATCCCAGGACAAAGCTGAAGGTACGTGCCATGTGCATATGTAATTATAATATTCTAGGACTAATAACTGATTTTTGGCAAATATTTTTAAAAAGTCAGTCGGAGCGCGAATATTCCCGCGGGAATGGCGCAGAGCACCTCCGACAACCCTGTGGTGTAGGGATTAATCTTAAGGATGAAGGCAAAGAAGATGAATATGATCCAGAAGATGCTCACTGTCTGTTTATCATTGTATTGGCTGTATATATGTATTGTATATATCTTGCATATTATATTGTATCTTGTAACTTTTAGGTATTGTATATATCTATGATATGGTGGTTTAGGAATCTTGGGTTTACATTTCTGATTCATAAAAAATCACTTGCATTAATATCTGAGTCCTTGCTTTAAGCATAACTATAAAATTGTGTTATTTTGGGGGCTTTGGGTTTGACATTCAAAATCAGAGTGGCCCTGCCCCTACTCGTTGCATTGGGCCCCGCACCTGCTTGGGCCGGCCCTGGTAATTGCGGCGCTCCAGTCGGATTGAGCCGGTGAAAGTTTATATCCAAGGGATAGTTTAGGTTTATTGCTCATGTAATGCCACTCAGGGATAAGTGAGGCTGGTCACTCATCTAAAATGTTACCACAGTTTCATAAACTGTAATGATGAGAAGTCACCAGTGTAGAACTAAGAATTTTTACTCACCAGTGTAGAGCAGGCGATTGATGTACCACACCGTAATGAATAGACTTAGGGATTGTGCTGCCACCACCCAGCGTAATGCTGGGAATTTATTCCACCAGGGAAATGATGAGGAATTTTGATACTTTAGAGATTAAGAGAAATAGGGTAGCGTGATCGTATTAAAGAGTGCGTGAGTAAGAAGATATTAGCACACCTTGCAGGCCACTCAGTCTCACGAATATTACTACTTAGAGGATGGCATAACTCAAACTCAAAGGGACTTAACCTAAAATTTACTAAATAATAACAACAAAGAAAAACAAGTAATAATAGGAACAAAAACAGATTACTCTTCAAATTATGAATGAGCAAGAACTGAAGGATGAATTACTCTTCAAACTGAGAATGACACTAGGCAGACTAAATATAATCAGGATCAATAATTTTAAGAATATGAATCTTCACAATTGAGTTAATATTCAAAAGAAACGGTTACACATTGATATGAATCTTCACAACTGAGTAAACACTCAGAATGATACTGTCACACACGCATGTCATAATCTTTGCAGCAGAATAAGTACTCAGAATGATACTATCACACACGAATATAGTGATCATCATGACTGAATATAATAATCAGAATGATAATATCACTTGCGAACATAGTAATCTTCACAACTGAATTGTTATTATCACGTACAAACATAGTAATCTTCACAGGTGAATATAATAATCCCGTGGCCACAGATGGACCCTGCGGGAACTCAAAAGACACATGTACACCAAATGGATGGATAATTCAAATGGAAGAGCCAAGTTTCACCTAGATTACGTGCACTAGGAAAGGAGGGATTTTAGTGTAAACAAGTGAAGGCAGTTAGGTGAGCCGAGTGGCTTCACAACACAATCGTTTTGCAGATGATATGGAGGGTAGCGGCAATCTGCATGATGGAGATAGGAACGGTGATCTCATTAATCAGTACTAGAGGGACAAGGGGAAATATCACCAAGTTAACTCACTGATGTATATGAGGATTTACACCACATGAATGCGAAAGGGAGGGAGAATATAGGGACTTACACACTGACCTGCATGATGGAGATAGGAGCAGTGATCTGACCATCTCATTTTTTTGTTTGTTTGTTAAAGATTCCCTCCACCTATAGTGAAGGCCGGGCCATACATTAGCCCGGTCAGTGGAGATTGGCTTGTATAAACTGGGTGAATGTCGGGAGAAGGCAGGCAGCAAGGCAGAAGGCAGGGAGGTGGCGAGCGAGGCCAGCTGATGGTCAAAGAGGGCAGGCCGGGGCGAGAACAGAGTGGAAACTGCAGCACGATGGAATGGCGCCGAGCAGTCGCGGCGCCGATGGACAGGCGCCGACGACGAACTGTAGATGGAGTTGCCCCGACGATGCCCTCAGCTCCCAGGCCCTGGATGGAAAGGGCCGAAAAGACTCGCCCAGCTCCCCAGCAGCAGGTGGAGGCCAAGGAGGGAAGGCCCAGTCACGGTGGTGGGAGGGAGGCCCCGATCCTGGTGGAGGGAGGAAGGGTGAAGTGGAGACCCTTAACCTCCTGGTGGGCGGACAGGGCTCCTCCGAGGTGCGACAGGCCCATCCTCCCCGGCGGAAACACTGCTGCAGAGAGCTGGTCCCACCGAGAGCAGCGGTGGAGGTGTTGCCTCGGTGAGAGATGGGCTGCGAGTGAGTGCGGGGGACCATCTCATTCTCCTCTTGGTCTTTTATAAACTTTTGTCCCAGTGTCCGAGAATTGGCTATGACTTTGACCGATTACTTTGCAACATTAATGTCTCTTCAAAAATCTCTAATGAATATGAAAAATACGTTTGCATGCAACACCTATAGAGAATTGACTTATGATGTTTAAAATTTTTGTGGTAGGTGTACAAGGGCTTTAATTATATTGAAGTCAAAACAAATGAAAATTAGAACAACTTATCGTCACGCAGCTGCTGCTGAGCCTACGTGACTGACGACACGAGCGCAGCAATGCAAGTTTCGCGCTCACAAGTGACTATCATCAGCAATTAGAACTCAGACAACTTTTAGTCTGCCACTACAGAGTAAAAAAGGGAAGCATTGTTAACATTGACATATAAATCCTTGGATTAGAGTACAAAGACAGACTAAAGTGTTTTGGTTGAAAGACTGTTCCTCTGTTTTGTTTTCAGGTTGTTCACAGCTGAGAAAATTCTTTCTGTTGTGGCACTTGAATGAGGAAGACAGAGCAGACCAGAAACAAGTTGTGACAAATTTGGAAACTGCTGCAATTCACATATGTAGCCTAATTACTGACTAGTTTGAAACCAGTTCAAAGTTTAGTGATATTGAGCATATCGCTCTTACTTTGGCTTCATGGCTTACATGACTGTAATACTTCCAATATCATCTATCATCAAAATATTCACAACCTCTAATACATGTACAGTAGCTCCCAAACCATCGTTAAAATAGCCTACCTAATGAACAGCAGACAAGTCTGACGACTGTAGACCGTGGATGGAGACTGTCTGTGGAAGTGTCGATGAGTAGGGAGTACACTGGTGGTGACTTACTGCTGAGGGCGACTGGGTGACGGTTACTGTACAGCAGGTGTAGCCGCCTACTGCGTAGCGAAGGGAGAGTGGGACATGGACGGCTAGCATATGTTTACTCTCTGGGTCTGACCTGTTCGGTTCAGGTTCACACCCACACAGTATCACGATATTCACACATTGCAAACTGAATTTCTTCCGATCTGGTAAATAAAGTGTCAACTCTTTCTCTTATAAGCACATTTTGTATTCAGTATTGTTGATTTTTTTTCGATAAATTGCATTATTTACGCAATAAATTCTTAACGCCCAAATTTCCCCAAATTGAGAGACATTTTCCCCATTTCCCCATTCGGACCATCGATTCCCTAAATCTGGGGATATTTCCCCAAGGTTGGCAGCACTGGACCGTCACGGAAGGCCTGCTGTGTACTGTTGCCAAAGGAAAAATTATTGAAATCTGTTAAATTAGTCTCAGATGCAGTAAAAATTCGCCAGACTAAGGGAAATTAACGAAAAAAAAAAATGGGCAAGACCTAAAAAAAAAAAATAGCCAGAGAAATGTAATAATTTTATACTAGCTAGACTGCTTTAGAAATATCAAAATTTAGTGGGAAAATAGCCTCATTGGTAACTGCTGGCATGAGTCGTGAAAATATGCAAGATGTCACTTTTTATTTATTTTTTGAATGATCAAAAAAACAAAAATCACTAAACTTACCTAGAATTTTCGCAAGATCAGTTTTTTTTTTTTACACCATAAATAATGTTTGCAGGTTAGGTAAAGACTTTCTGTCTCCTAAATGAACGTTGCCAGACCCATGGAGTTTTGTCTGAAACTTAATGAAAGCGAGTCATCACGTCTTTGGGCGATCATACAAGGGCTTTAATTATATCGAAGTCAAAACAAATGAAAATTAGAATAACTTATCGTCACGCTATTGCCGTTGGGCCTACGTGACTGATGACACGAGCGCAACAATGCAAGTTTCACACTCACTAATGACTATCATCTGTTATTAGAACTCGGACAACTTTCAGTCCACCACCACTACAGAGTCAAAAAGTGAAGCACTGTTAACACTGACATATAAATCCCTGGATTAGAGTACGAAGACAGACATTCGCGATAGTTAAACTCTTGCTAAAGTTACGATGTTATGCCCGTCTGGTGGAAATCGACTGATGCATATATATAAAGTCAGTCATATTCATGCAAATGCTTGACTTAGATCTGTCAGTAATAAAGTTATACTCACACTATGAATATCAGCTAAGATTAAACTTGAATATGCAACACAACGGCTAGACATTGCACAGATAATAATATCTAAGTTCAGAGTCCCACTTACACTACTAATTTATATTACCTTATACTAACTTATACTACACTTAGATTACGCTTAAATTTACGGCATTACAGTATTACACTGCCACAGTAGTTTGGATGTGGAACATATTTACTGCGTTTGTATAGCACTTAGATCTCTTCTCCACATAGGTACAGTAGCAGTGCACCAGTTTTTTTGTGGTACAGTATAATGAGAGTATGATATGTATCATAATTATATGTGCTGTGTTGTCATTCCTACATGTCTTAAAGTATTAGAAGGCAAACCGTACTCACCGGCCTCACACCGCGAACTCACCGGGTTCCGGCTGCACACCGCAGGACCCTTCTGATGTCACCACTCATGATGTAACACGTGTGTGCGCGCACACACACACACTAACAGCAATATTCACCAACACTCTCGTCCTCTCTTCTTAATTTGACGAAATATTCCAAGGACGAAGCTGGATGGTCTGTTGGCGTCTGATACATGCTATGTATCCAATACATAGACTTTGGTGTAAGTACCATCAACACCCAATACCCACTATGCATCCAATACATTGACTTTTGTTTAATTACTGTCAAAACCCAGTCTGTTGCCACATACAGATATGTGATGTCTCTTGAAGTATTATCATCCTTTTAGTCTCGGCTTAGTGGTAGGTGGTGGCGACCATCATCCACTCACTTGATGTAGTGCTGCCTACTTCTTCCTTAGCGTTTATCATTCTTTTTCTGTGCCTGCCCTCCTTTCTTCCTATTTCTCCTATATTTCCTGTCACTTCTTACTGCTTTTCTTTCCTTTACAGGTGGCATTACATTGAGTGACAAGCCAAATGGTTTCCTGTAAGCCAAGAAACCATTTACAACGCTGGGTGGTAACCATATAACCAAACCGTACGTGCTCCCTACGTGTCAACAAGTGGGTTGGTGGAGGGTTAGTGCCCTCCCCGTAAAAAAAAATAACTCAAAGTCAAATTGCCACCCCTTACGGGATTGTGGTGTCTGGCAATAGATAGATAGTCTCGGCTGACTGCTGCATGCAGCCGCTCGGTTGAGGCACATTTCTTGGTAAGACAATCAGCCAGTTGTTGTGATGTATCCACCCAAGATACTTCATCAATCTCCTCTTGCTCCAACATGTCTTGTAATACAGCAATATCAGTGCGCAATCTCCTGTCTTCTGCGCTCCTACAGGAGTATAGGGTGTCCACCAGACTCTTGTCAACGAAACACTTTACTTTGATCTTTCCACATCCAAAGACCTCACACAATATGTTGGCAAGATATACAGCAGTCTCAGCACGTTCAAGCAGCACCAACGGTTCAGCAAAGGTAGATTTGACGACCCTCCTGATCTTTCTTGTCTGCCAAAATATAGGACATCTTGCCTCACTAGCATCTCGTAGGAAGATCACAAAACCTCCCTGAGACCCATTGCCTACAAGGTTGGCAAATGAGGCATCTGAAAAGCACTCTGTATAACAGTTGTCGATCGGCCCCATTCTTGGAATGTATAGCTTCATGTTGTCAGTCTTCACCCTTGAGATCACCTTATTGAGTCTAAGCAAATCCGCTTCGGTAGCTCGGTTGCTAGTCACACTCAACTCACACATATCAAAGGCAGTATCTGGCTGAATGTGTGTAGCAATCCAGTTGAGTTGCCCAATTAATGCTCGGTACTCCGTTTTCTCAGACTCGGACAGCTCTCCTGATTTTACTGCTGCACGATGTCTGCTCAGCGTGACTGGTTTCAAAGATGAAGTATACTGGAATTGGTCGAGCGTTATGCTGCCATTGATGTTGGAGACGACATTGAGACCAATGTATTTGAAGGCTTTTGATTCCGAACTGCCGATGAAGAATGACTCAGGTGGTTTATCACTTGCTGCTCGAACTCATGTGTAGCAGCCCAAAGGAAGTCGTCGACATGAATGCATACAGTGCCTTCGACTTTGCCACTATTGCTCCAAGAGAACAGCATTGAATCCAGTGATGACACTTTAGCTCCAAGACTCAACAATTGATCTTTTACTCGCAGCTACCAATGCCTAGCAGCATCACAGTGGCCATAAACAGTTTTCTTTAGTCTCCATAACTTACCATTTGCATATTCAGGCGGAGGACGTAAGCGAACAACTCTCTCAATGTCGTTACCTTGCAAGTAGGCAGCTTTCACGTCCATAGTGTGGCAGTCCCACTGGTTGGTGGAAGCCAAAGAAAGTGCCAAACACACAGCTTCTTTTGAACAAGTAGGAGAGTCTTCTCGGAGATCCACTCTGTCTTCCTCAAATCCTCTGGCGACTAAGCGGGCTTTAACAATAGGCTTTCCATTTTTCAGTTTTTTTGTGACAACCCATCGAACAGTTATGGCACCTTGCCCATCATCATCTACTTCCTCGTAAACATTATTCTGCCAGTTTGTAATTTCATTTTTCTTAGTGCATAATACAGCCTCAGAGTTGAAAAGAACAAGCATTTCTGCATCATCATCAACCACTTCCCATGTGCTAAAATCCTTCTGCAAATCTGTCCAATCAGTGCTGCCGTCAGAGTCCCTCTTCAAATTGTAGCAGTGTTTGTACTTTACAGTGGCTTTACCTGCCCGACTCAAAATCCTTCCAGACACCAACTCTCCACTTTCTGAATGCATTCCCTTTATACATTGACCAACAGAAGCTTTGGGAGGCTGATTAACTGGAATAGAAACTGCGGGAGGCTCATCAATCGGAACCACACCTCTTCCAACTCATCATCTGGTGGATAATCATTCAACACTTGCGAAGAATCGTCATTAGGCCTCTTCTGGACAACATTGTTTTTTCTCATCACTGCTGACACCGCACTCAGCTGTAGTATCTTGCTCTGGCGCACGCGCTAGACGATACGTGCACTTGCATGTAGACACTGCTGTGTCTCACCAGAATTTGTTTCCCATCTCTGCCTATTACAATTCCGGGACCGTGCCACTCATGACTGTCATTTCTTTTGTAGAAGACTTCACATCCATTTCGGATGTCGTTTAAGTCACTCGAATGTATGTTGTTCCGCAGAGCCCTAGCCAAATGTTCATCTGATTCAGTCTTTATAAACTTTTTCTTGCTAAATGAAGAGCGTTCAAGTTGTCTCTCACAATTTTCGATCGTGATGTAGGTTCCAAGGCTGGAGGGTCATTTGCGTACACATTAGGCAGGCCAGGGTTTTGACCAAAAACAAGTTGGTTAGGAGAAAAACCTGCGTAGTTGGTGAGAGCATTTCTTGCCGATACTGCCCATGCCAAGGCCGCATCCAATTCACACTGGCTATCAGCCATTATCTTCCTAACAATGTCACCAATGACTGCATTTTGACACTCACAGACTCCGTTGCTCCAAGGACTCTCTGCAGACGTTGTCATGATCTTGATATTGAAGGCCTCTCCCAGTGCTCGCATTTCAGCAATGTTGAATTCACAGCCATTGTCTGCAAGAATTTTTCCAGGTGCACCAAACACAACAATCCAGCTCTGAAATATTCCTTTGATAATGGTGGGCGCACACTTGTTCGTGATTACAATCGCATTACAATACCTGGTCGCCAAATCAACAAGAACTAAGAACGTCCCCAAGGTTTCAAATCCATGGCTATGGCTTCATTAAACTTAGACGCCATGGTCAAACTGACTACGGGTCGGGGCTTGGCTTTCTTAAATCTGCAACAGACTGTACAAGCATCAGATACAGCCTTGATAGCTCACTCCAGTCCTGAACTTTTAATTCCCTCATCTGTGATCAGTTTAATTAGTTTTGCCGATGTTGGGTGTCCAAATTGCCTGTGAAGCTTCAAAGCCGTTTTATCTATATCACCCCCAAGAGATGCCAGCGTGATTGTTTCACAAAATTCA